>JAUMHE010000032.1:1488270-1547203 GCA_032359235.1 Enteromius mattozi | reverse complement strand
ACAATTGGTAAATCTGATAAAAGAGACAAATTCATCCAAATAAAACAAATAGTTTTATATATTTCAAAAATACAATTCTCATTTCTGATTGGCTGGTAGTTATGAACTCGGCAGAGAGCTTAACATCGTATGCTTGCGCCTCGTCTATTAATTGTATATACAACAAGTTATCTTTATCTCTTACTTTTCAGCGTGAGAAATACACGGTGTGGCGTGAGAGCGTGTGAACTAGCTGAAATGCGTGCGTCTCTCGGTGAATGCGTGACACTTGAGAGCCCTGGTGTATATTCATGCACCGCAACATAGTGCTCGTTGGCTTAAAGCAGCAATGTGTAACTTTTTCTTTGTTCAAAATTTGCGAAATGTATGTATATGATGAGCGCGTACATCATGCATTCTGCTTTCAAGCCGCCTATCCCGAATCTCTACGGTACACTTGTAGTAAGTGCTTATATTCGAACTATTGTATCTTGGTCAGGTCGTCACCGCTGCGGAGTGACACACACGTGCATGGATCGCCATAGATATAAACATGGAGAAGTAGCTCCGGTTAGAATGTTCTTCATCAGGTTTTCCTGGTTTAGATATCACTGCTTTTATTGGTCCGTTTACGATTGGATATCTTTATTGGCTACTGAAATGCATCAGTTTGAATATCAATTAAAAATGTGGGCGTAATCGGTAACGTACTATGATTTAAAAGTAACGAAGTAGATTATTTTGCTAAATTTGTACTTAAGTACAAGTAAAAGTACAGCTTTAAAAACCTGCGAAAAAACTACTTAATTACAGTAACGTGAGTAATTGTAATTCGTTACCTCCACCCAGGGGCGTAGCACCAAATTCTGGGCCCTATGCACAAGCAGTGGCCATGGGTCCCTGTAAGCTCGAGGTTCACAACTACCAACAACACCATTTAATACATCAATCAACTGATGCATTTACCCAAAATATTAGCATTTACATTAGTTAACAACATTTAATGTGATCTTAAAATTATATTTAAAGGAAAATAAAATTTCACTCCTCAGGGGCCGTCCCCCCACTTGGGGCCCTGGTAATTTAGTCCCACTTTTCACCTAACTACGATGCCCCTGCCTCCACCACTGAGTTTTTGTATATTATATATATATATATATATATAATAATATATATATATTATTATATATATATAAACATATATACATTATTATAAATTATATAAATGTCAATACATGAAAATATTTTATAGACCTACTGTATGTGTGTGTAATTATACATAATAAATATACACAGCACACACATATATTACATAAACCAAAGCTTTTATTTTGGATGCAAATAAGTGTGATTAATCATTTGGCAGCACTACTTGTAAAATAATAAAAATTCTTTCTATTTTAAAGATGAGACTTTACCACTGTAAAGCTTTACTGTCTCCTGGGTAAAGTGCAGACACCATGTTAAAACAAGACACCATGTTTTACCAACTAGCTTTTTAAGACTAGTCTAAAGAGTTTATGCAACCGGCCCCTGATGAAAATAGTTGGTCTATAGTGAAGGACTGTACAACTCCTCCCAATTTTACTGACCAATAAAAACATTAAAATGGCAGATTTACAATCTAGCAGACCAACTAACGATTATGATTATTTTTTTGCACAACTTCTGCAGTCACACTTTCCTTGCTGATCGTGTGTGCAGAATCTGCTTACAAAAATGATCAAAGCCTTGACAAAAAGCACAATATTGCTAAAATACAAATAGTCAAGGGCACAGCTGCACATGTAGGACAAAGTACAAGAATTACTTAGTCTCATATCCAAAATAAGACAAGTACAATCACTAGACAAGAAGTTAGATAAAAGTTTTGCACTTCAACCTCCAAATTTATTGACACTGTATGAAAAAGTTCTGACAGAATGTTTTATTTCATTTTTAAGCTGACACTGATACCATCAGAACACAACATATTATTCTTAAAATGTAATAAATTACATTTAGTTGTTGTTGTTGTTTTGTCCTAGTAAACAATTCTCTCCATATGAAACAATACTCACAGCAATGATTTTTCTTGCAGCAGCAACAAATGATTCTTACAGCAGGTTTGTCACCACCGCTCAAGCATCTCCTCAGGTCTAACCAAACCATACTGAGCATCCCTTATTTATAATAACCCCTATCAACACAGGACATTTACAAGTCACAAGTCAACAAGTTAAACATTTACTAAGTTAAAGAGCAGGATGATAAGCAATAATCAATATGCGGTCATACAGTATATTATTTTTGCAAATAGACTTTCTGCAGTGAAAAAACATTATTTATCTGTTTCATTTACTGTAGTCCGTAAGTAAAAGTATGCAAGTAAAAGACAGCATAAAGTAGTATATATGTGTTAATGAAATGTTAAATAACCATAAATGGTTAAATGCCAAAAATGTTAGCATATTTGTATACTGTAGGGTGAAAAACTTGTGTGCACTGTTCCAAGTTATATTTTTGTTTTAAAATTTATATTTAATTGAATTTAAGAGATATATTGTTTAACAAAATCTGCATATTTCCAACATAAATCAGAGTTTTCCTGGGATATAATGGGGAAAAATCACAGTTTAATACAAATGAAACTCTGAATATAAAGACTATTTTATTAAACACGCAACTTTATTAAATTTGTTAAAAAAATAATAATACTTTTTTTGGAACTTTTTATAATACTAAATTTGATGCATATAATCTTATTAATGTGCTAATTTGTCTGTGGTGTTACTGTCACATATATAATTTAATATAAACAGATATAAGTAGCACTTAAGCTTACATTTTACAATTATACAATGCATTTCATACACATTCTGCCTCTCTTTTGCCACTTCAATTTACTGCAATGCAAAAGTGATATTGCATTAACTCTCCCATTTGACACAGTCTTCAAGGCCTGTGTTGGATAAAAAAATGCTTTACGTGCTTTTTTTTGTTTTGTTTTGTATTATTGTGTTTATAACTGTGATTTATTACATTCCAATTAGCTTGCTTTATCTTGGAAAAGTCTGGTGATTTTCCAAATTACCGCTGATTTGTAGGTAGATATTATGTTTACTTGGCTGGGTGGGGAAAGCACAGAGATGCTATCACTAATATTTTATCACTTAATACAAAAGGAGTTGAGGACTGTACAATGAGCCTGTGACATTTATCTGGAATAATTAAGAGAATAATTAATAAATGATTTATGAGCCATGTTACGTGTATGAATTATAAACACTGGGATAGCTTTATCTCGTATGTCAAAAAAGAATTATGGTCTCCATCCCTAATGTTGCCCAGCCCTGCGCAAATGTTTAAAACACTTATCTTATCTTTACAAAGCACTCAAATAATACTGAAAAGAAATAAAAAAAAAATTAGTATTGATGACCTATTGTTCAACAGTTTGGGGCAATGGTGAAGCTATGGGTGAGCAGTAGGAAATTTTTCAAATCTGTGTAAATTATTCAACAATAATACATTGTTTTTCACTAACATGTTGTTTACAACATAAAATTTTTTTACTGTTTATATACCCATTTAATTATTTCTTTCCTTCCTTTCGGTGATTTTGTTTTTCTATTCCTTTTTTTTTCTTTCTTTCTTTCTTTCTTTCTTGGTAAAGGTAAATTAAGGAATTAGAATTACTTATTTATTCAATAAATCAATGTTATTGCAAAAAAACTATCAAACAACAAAAATGCAAACAAAACGAAAAAAAGTAATTATGTCAAACATCAGTCTGCCCCAAGCATGTCTGAAGAATCATGATAGAGTTTGATTTGCTAAACAGATGCATCTTTTGTGGATAAAACACATAAAACATTGTGCTAGATACTGTTCTCCACAACAAACTGCGTATCTGCAGCTGGATTCATACAGCCCTCGTTTTCACTCTCTTTTAAACGTCAACTGACAGAAGCACTTGATTATGAGATCATCTGTAGCCCCGTTGTCTCAGACTGAGGTAATGCTTTACAGTAAACATAAACATTAGTCAATGAATTAGATTAAATTTGTTGCTGTATTTGTTAAGCTTAACGTCAGTTAATAAAATGCTGTTCATTGTTAATCGTAACTGATAACAGATGCAACTTTTAATGTTAATAATGTATTAGTAAATGTTGAAATTAGCATTATTGTTAAGTTTTGTATACTGAACCTTTGCAGTGTATTTTTTACATTTTGCCAATTTGACATGCAGTTTTCATAACTTTGCCCACCCACTTAAAAGGGATAGCGCACCCAAAAATGAAAATTCTGTCATTAATTACTCACACTCATGTCCTTGCACACCCGTAAGACCTTCATTCATCTTTGATACACAAATTAAAATATTTTAGATGCATTCTGAGAGCTCTCCGACCCTCCATAGACACCAATGTAATTACCACGATCAAGGTCTAGAAACGCAGCAAGGAGATCTGTAAAATAATCCATGTGACAGCATTTATTTGCAATGTAAAACTTAGTTTTCTGACCAGTGCTTGCTAAATATAAAAATTTCAATTGTGGTGTATATGATCTTAATATTTTGATGATTTAAATGTGTTCAATATCAATTTTGTGACTTGTCCATTACTCTAATTTAACAAACGAAAAGAAAATCTTGACTTTTGCCATCTCATTTAGCACCTCTGACCCTAAATGACGTCACAGAGTTTAAAAAGGACAAAGTCTATCCCTTCAACCTCATTTATCTCTCCACATTCCATGAGACAGGCAAAGTGTTTTCCATCTCCACAGTGAGCCAGATCTGAGTATCCACTTGGACCATTGTAGATGATCAATTTACGGTCCTCCCATCCTGAGGCATCCCACGGGGATTTATTCAAGTAGATGGCAAGGCACATTCTCTTGCTTGGATTGGTTGGATGGCAATAGAGTAGCCATGTTTTTTCAGTTGCTTGATCAGGGGCAAAACTCAATACACTTCCTTGGCAGCCATGTCCGGTCTCTGTCAGCTTACGTGCAGATGAAGGCTTGTCAAAAACATCTCCATTATTCTCGCTTAGAGCCTCGACTCTGTGGCCGGATATACTTCGGGCGTTGCAGTAAAGTTTGCTGTTACCTTTGTCGTCAATGATCTCAGCCATCTGACACTCATTAGATTCACCATCCACACGCTTTCCTAAATGCCAAGTACTTCCTTTATCATCACTGTAGAATGTGAACGCACGTGATGTGGGTTTACAGTTAAGTGAGTGGCAAGGATACACATAAGCTGGGATAATCAGTCTTCCGCTCTTCATTTGAATACCATGTCCTGGTCCGACAGCAAAGGTGGCCCAGTCCTTCTCTTGCTCACCGATCACATCTGCTGTCAGGTCTGTAATATCACTCCAGGTTTTGCCAGTGTCCTTACTGGTTATGTAACAAAGTCGTGCCTGATTCTTATTCTTGTGTATTTGTTTGTCTTCAGAGACCCCAACAGGAACAGTGATGAAAAACAGAAAGAGGGTCTTGGATTCTCTCTCATAGACTGGACATGGATTCATGCTGCGGTGGTTTGGTTGACAAGCCGAAGTGAGAAACTCATGACTACTATCCCACTGAAAAAAAATGAGAGAGAGAGAGAGAGAAAAAAAGGCTTAATATGAAAAATTTAAATATGTTCACCCTCGGGTCATCCAAGATGTAAATGAGTTTGTTTCTTCATCAGAAAAGCATTACATCACTTGCTTACCAGTGGATCGCCTGCAGTGAATGGGTGCCGTCAGAATTTAAATAGGATAAATACATCACAGTAATTAAAAGGACTATGTCTTGTGGAGTGAAAAGTAAAATACGAGCTCTCTAGCCATAATATTACTTTCTCCAGTTTTTAATTCAAAAATATTACTTTCTCAAGTGTTTACAAGCAATAACAGTCCAAATCAGTTCTAAACAAATATGTCTGTGTACTTTAAGAATTAGGCTACTTTGTGGGTATTATTGTGTTTTTAATAGCTGTTTGTACTCTCAATCTGACGCCACCCATTTACTGCATTAATGAACAAACACTAAATGATTTCTAATGTGTTTTGATGACGAAAGCTTATTTAAACTTATCTACATCTCACTCGGCCTGAACCAGGTGAACAAATGTTTCCCATTTTTATTTTTGGGTGAACTATTCCTTTAAAAGCGAACTTCCAGAGAACTGTTTACCATGTGACTAAAAGTTTATGCAGCACAAGACAAACCTCAACTTCACCATCCTTCCATATTCCTGTTCTCATCACAAGGACATCTGCATCCGTGTCATCTACAGTTTTCCGCTTTTCAGCAAAGGCAAGAAACGTATGACTGTCACTGATATAGATGAGAGCTGGAATCCTGTATGTCACCTGCATTTTGCCAGATTTCTGAGACTCCTGTTTGAATAATGTAGTTACAGGAAAGGGTCTTGATTTGCTTCCTGGATGTGTTTTGTCCATTGCTATATTTTAATCCTGAAAATATAATAAGCAGATTCATGTTATTAGCCAAAAAAGTCACGAGGCAGGATTAAGCAATATAAGCCAAGTCAAATGGTGAAGTCTTATATAAAGGGTTTAATTATAAAGGAACTATTATTTTTGTTGTACTGTCCTTCCTTCTCATGTTCTCTGTATCCACAAAAGGGACGCCGAATTGTCCAATGTACGCGTTTTATGGCGTTACAGAGTATGTATTTCCTTTACTATGATCAAATTACAAGCATGCAAACCACAAGCACATGCAAAACAGATTAAGCCATACAAGTAAATGATAACATGAAAGCGAAAGTGACGGTTCGATGGCTGTCAAGTTTGTTTAGCTTTTAGCAAAACATGAGCTATTCGTGTTATTTTAGAGACTAAATAACTGCTGCCTCTTAAAGCGTTATTTGTGTTGCGTTAAATCGTGCATTATACGTGATTCAGAGTAGCCTGAAAGTGCGACTCAAGTTAATACTTACAAAAGTGTTTTTTCTGCTCCAAAATTGAAAGTGCGTTGCAGGCTACTTTACTACTGACCTCCACCACAAACTAAACTCTACACCCCCTGACTCTTATTTTGCTGCCACAGCAAGATCAATAGGCCAGATGCAACACCTGTTTGTAGTTACAGTTTATGGCTCATTCCACGAAATGGCTAACGTTACCTTTTTATCTTTAAATTAATGTTTATAAGGGTTGAAGGTTATTAAAATGCTATTCCTACAAATATACAGTTTTTTTTTTTTTTTTTTTTTACAGGGCTGACCATGTAAGATCGCCCTCTGCCGACAAACAAAATCTAAGATAAATTGATACAAATGGGACCAGTCCTTTTACAGTTCCAAGTCCTGAAATTGTGCTTAATGGACAAGCTGGAAACAATTTAAAATAATTTCAATATTATATCCACTGCCTATCGATATACAGTATGAAATATAATATAGCTGCCTTTATCAGTGAAAATACTTCATTGATTCATGACGTCATGAAAAGGCCAAAAGGCACAGTAATATAATAATAATAATAATAATAATATAGTTATTATTTGGCTGTTGATTATATCCATGCAACACACTTGGTCAATTTTGATTAAAAGGACAACCAAACAAAACTTAATCATACCATAAATTTTAATGACACCAGTGTATAACAGTGCAATATTGATAGTGTCCTCTTGAACAACTTTTTGTTGTTCCAGTTAATCGGTGGTAATTACAGATGCGACACAGCTACAGTATTTACAATAAAATGACAAAAAATAATGTCAAACACTATACTAAAGGTAGCACATGTACAAATGTTGAGCTAAAGTAACTTTTGCATCCTGAGCCAGTAGAAGGTAATAAAGGGAAATATTGTAAAAAAAAAAAAAAAATTAGTTGTATATATATATAATAAATATTTTTACAGTTAAACTAAATTAATGGGGGAAAAAAAAGTCTATATAGTCCAACATAAAAATTAAGCAGTCTATGCAAATAAAGTGAAATACAAATGAGTAGTGACATATCATAAAGTCCTATAATAAAGGTCAACAAGCATATAATTAGGTCCTATAATAAAGGTCAATAAGCATATAATTAGGTCCTATAATAAAGGTCAATAAGCATTCGCTGACAATAAATACATAAACACAAGGTAAAGAATACCTTACATGTATCAAGCCAGTACCAGCACAGTCATGATTTCATTTCACATTAACTGCTTAGTATATTTAGGGAAAAGTTTCATGATTTCAAGAAATGCTGTGACTTTATCTCGGATAAATTTATCTGCATTCAAAACGCAGCTATTTTGTCTTTTTTTTTTGTCCAGTACAAAGAAGCAAATCTAACCCATAAGCAAAGGAGTAGTTCACCCAAAAATGACATTTTTTTTTTCCAATTTTTAATTTTGTGGTGAACTAATTCTGTTAAAGTTGCCACAGGAAGTACTTTTATCATTTCAAGTGCACAAGAAATCGCTGAGTTTAAATTCCACAAAGGCTATTTCTTCAATCTCACTTTTCTCTCCACACTCCATCAGGCAGGCAAATCGCTCCTCACACTGTGTCAGATCTGAATATCCACTGGGTCCCTTATAGATGATCCACGGTTGGCTCCAACCAGACATTTTCAAGGGTGATTTATTCAAGTAAACTCCAAGATCCTTCCTTTTCTTTTTATCAGTCGGATGGGAATAGAGTAACCATGTTTTTGTGTCTGACTGTGTCAAGAAATCATTTGAGCTCTTCTCCTCTTCATCCGATGGCTCGGGCACAGGGAAGCTCAACACACTACCCTGGCAGCCATGATGGGGCTCCACGAGTTTCCGAGCAACGTAAGGATTGTCAAAAGCTGCCCCGTTGCTCTCACTTAAAGCCTCCACTCTGTGACCACGTGTACTACGGGCATTGCAGTACAAATGACTCCTATCAGCGTGGTCTATGATCTCAGCCATCTCACATTCGCAGGATTCCATTGGGATTTTTCCTCCCATCTGCCAGGTGACACCAAAGTCATCACTATAGAACGATAAAGCATGAGGCCTGACTATGAGTGGAAAATGAAAAGAACAGCACCTACAAAATATGTAATACACATAAGCTGGAATGATTAGTCTTCCACTTTTCATCTGAATACCATGTCCTGGTCCAACTGCAAAAGTAGCCCAGTTGCAAATCTCATCTTCTATCACACTATTTGTTAAATCAGTTAATTTGCTCCAGTTTTGGCCATAGTCTGTACTAGTGACGTAACACAAGCGTGCTTGGTTTTTACCCGTAGCAATCTGGTGATGCTCTGTGGTATTGCCTAATATGCAGACAAAGAACAGATAGATGGTTTTGAATTTCCTCTCATAAACTGGACAAGGATTCATGGTGCGATGATCCGGCAAACAAGCAGAAGAAAGAGTTTGAGCAGGAGACCACTGAAAAAAAACAATGACAATTTATTCAATTGTGTATAAATGTTGAATTATAAAATGATACATTATTGTTAAAACGTTTGTGGTCAGTAAGATTTTTAAAATGTTTTTGACGTTTCTATGCTAACCAAGGCTGAATTTATCTAATCAAAAATAAATTAAAATCAGTAATATTAGGTCATCTGCCGCAGCACTCCATCACTCTCCTGTGGGTGTGTTTACCCCTATTACCTCTCTCTTTCTCCTCCACGCTGTCACGTGATGACAACCATGCATATGCATTTTTAGGCATTAAATAAATTATATTTAATATTTAATCCTTGTCTCCTATATAAGTGCATTGTTTTTTTATGACGGTATAACGGTATTGAAACTGATACCGTTGCTATTTTTACATCCCGTGGTATACCATATTACCGCCCATGCCAACACCAAGAGTTATTTTTAAAAAGTCAACTGTGTTACCACAATATCAAAAGGAAAACAGAATTTATTAGTGATCTTGCATTGGGTTATTTAAAGGTCTTTTAATCATGTTTTCATTAGTGTTATGTTTTCTTAGCATTTATGCCAGCAAGTTGAGTGTTTGGGAAAAAATAAAATAAAAATGTCAATGCTGTTACACTATTGTCTCCATTGTAAGTCTGCCTACGTAACAGAGTTGACGGGGACAGACAGGGGCACCAAATGTACCCGCAATGAGTCATCTATATATATGTATATATTAAAAAAGGAAAATACTTGAAGGGATCCATTTTGCAGTGTTCCCCTCCTCATGACCAACACTTTTGCATCACTGTCACGTGGAGTGCTGCGCTCTTCAGCAAATGCAAGGAAAGTCTGACCATCACTGATGTAGATTAAAGCAGGAATCCTGTATGTTTTGCCATCTTTCTGTTGGAATAATACTGTTCGTGCAGGCAGAGCAAGCTGGGCTTCTGGGTGACTTTTTGATGCCATGCTGTCAATTATTCCTAAAATAACAAAAGTATGTAAACATATTAAGAGTTTATTTGCAAAAACAGATAACTCAATCTTTTAAATTGTCAAAAATCATGTTCTTTTTTTATACTTAAATATTTTATTGTGTTTTATTGATTTAGTATTTTTTTGTACCAAAGCAAAATATGTCGACTGCAATTTGTTTGAGATTAACTGGAATGCACAATGAAAAAACATGATTTTTGAAAATGATTGTTTTGTTGCAACGTTTTGCAAATGCAGTGGAACTTGGAACTTTGAACTTGAGGCATGTTCATGCACAGATATCTAGACACTTCTTTGAAACGTCTTCCGAAATGTTATTTAATAATAAATAAAAGTATAAAATAAATATAAATCATTAAAAGACTGTCCTGATCACACGCGGTATAGACATACATAATCAATTCATACGACGCAAATAATATATTTTAAGGCAGATATTAAGGCAAAAACTGACCATACATGCAATCACTTCCATATAACATGTAATCGCGTTCCACATAACTTGTAATATTCCGTTTAAATGTATCCTACAGTACTATGTACTGCAGCTTTCGGTCTTCAGCTCCCTCCACCGCAGTGCAGACCGCTGAAAAAGCGGAAACTAACTCAGTGCATTGTGGGAAATGTAGTTGGAACTAACAAGGGAGCTGTAGACGTATTTCATTCACTTGTATTAAGTCAACTGTACCTTTTAAAAATTGATTTATAGTTTTTAAAATTTTATTAACTGAGTCAAAATCTCAAAAGAGTCAGTAAACGTAGTATAAGTACTACATTTACCATATCGCGTAACTACGGTTGCTAGGATACCATGCAAGACAGACCTGTCTTGTTTGTAAAAATATTCGAGACAGAACACAAATGCTCGGTGGTCCCCAGTAAATGTAAGTTACTTTTCTAGAGTTACTAAAGTACTTAATCTTAACGTTTGTGGTTTATTGGGTATGTTTTTTCAAGTTTTTAATAAGTTTTTTTTTTTTTTTTTTTTTAACATATAACGTTAAGTCAGTAAGTTACTTGTTTTGTTATTGCTCACAATTTAATACTGTCTAGGAGGTACTGTCTAGGCTTCCTGAAAGAGATGACAGGACTGGGGATTTACAAACTGGACAATGGACAAAGTTACCCTTCAAATTGTTTCCCAATAAGATCATTTTTTCATCCAAGAAACGAAGGTGCTTTTATTCCTGTGATGACAAAGTCACATGATCCTTTCAAGAAACACGTCTTATTAGTAGCATTGTTGAAAATAGCTGCTTAATATTTTTGTTTCCTCATTATGGTACTTTTTCAGTATTCTAGCAGTACTCTGTTAATTGGAAATTATAGTTTTAACTTTATTTGATCAATTGAATGTGCTGCTAAATAAAAATGTTAATTTAAAAAAAACATTAAACAGTCCAATGTAGCGTTAATATTTATTTTTCAAGGGGCTGGACATTGGCTTGTAGCAAACAGAAATACTCTGGAAGAAAGGACATCAAAAAGGAGAAACATTTCAGGATCACGTTTTGAAGTGCACTCTGGAAAACATGAAAAGAGACGACCAGAGAGTACTAGAAACACTTTAGATGCTCAACGTTTGGTAAGAACACTTATTAAATTTGTATATTATTTAATTAATTCGTTTAAAATGTGACATTGATGTTTAATTTCTCTTTCAATACGCTCTGTTGAACAAACACACCAACATTTAAATAATACTTCAGCTTGCATTGCATTGCATGGATAAGCCCTCTGACCTCTGTTCTGTTAACATCAGTGGCCAGCATTTACAAACGGTAAGCCCTGTATCAAATACCCTGTATTAAACCATATGTATTAAATACACACACATACATATACGTACATACTTATATTAAACCACCAAACTTAGATTTATACAGTATAATTATTTATTTTAATCTATTTTTGTTAAATATATATATTTCACGAGTTCACACTTCCTCATTAATAATCGAATAGAATCAGCGTGTTTGGCGTGCTTTCCGGGGAGAGGGCTGAGAGCTCGGCGGACACCGAGCCCTAGGAATTTTAACCCCTTGGTGGCGAGGGTTGGACAGAGCTCGGCGTCCGGCCCGAACCCTGAGCCCCCCCGGAGGAAGGTGAGGCCTAAAGGCGGAGTAAGGGGAGGCAGAGGGGTGCAAAGACGAGATACCAGAGAAGGGGAGTTCGCTCTATTTAAAGGAAAACCTCTTAGCTCTGATAGGGTAATCAGATAATAGGCTGATTGGGGAAGGAGGTGTCAGCCGTGATTAATCATTCATACGTGCTTCTCCTGAAATTTGTTTATAAACATCATATAAAATACACATTTGCCATTGCATCACAGGATTTTTCTTTTTTTTTGAACAGGTCAAACCTGAGGGTTTGGAACAATTTGATAACATTGCATACATAAATGCTTCTGATAACCATTTAACTTTAGGTAATACAATATTTTGTTTTATGTTATTTACATTTTGTATACATATATATTTGACATTTGAAAAGTGTTTGCATACAAAATATATTCTTCTGTAATGATTGTTTCTAGAACCCTTTGCCAGGTTTCCTGCACTCAGGGAATTGGAGCTGTCACTGAACAGTCTTTGTGACTTGGAGATTCATGCTGAAGACTTCCAGAAACTGGAAGTGAGTTTGCTTGAATACTGGGCTGTGATCATATTTCAACCTTGAAGGCTTTAAGCAGATGTCACTTAGAATATTGTGATGATCACAGAAGTTTGACAGTATTCATTTGTTTCAGGTGTTGGATTTATCCTTCAATAACTTAACAGGAGAAAGTATATTAAATCTCGGCCTGTTACCACGTCTGAAGGTGCTCCATCTGACTGGAAACCAGCTGGAGATGTTTCCACTCAATATGGCTGAACCTTGTACCTGCCCTGGAGAAAAGTAAATGCTTACTACTGTAGTTTCTTCATAAGGCAAAATGTTGAATCCATTCACTGTAGTTTTTAGGGTCTGTATCATATAATATAATCTTTTCTTTTTCAATAGCACAGAAAAAAGTGTCTCACTATTTCAAACTCTGGAGGTACTGATGCTTGATGACAACAAATTATCTTCTCTGGGTGTGTTTATGAGCCTTGCTAACTTAAAGAGGTAAGCAAGCTTTTTTTTTTCATAGAGGAATAGTTTTCTGTGGCATTTGTGGAATGTTTAAATGAATTTCAGTCATATTACATATAAGTCACATTTAACAAGATATATTATCTCACTAGTCCTGCATTACATGTGGCTTACAGGTGCTTAAATGGAAACTTTATCATAAACATCTTATGTATGTATGCATGCATGCATGTCAATTTTACTGTCAGTTATGGTTATTTATAACAGTAGGTAGTTTGTCAAGTTTCAGTTGTTTCATTCTTCATGGTATATACTCCCCTCTTGAGGCACAGCCACGAAATGTTCTTTTGAATTTTAAACAAAATATTGCTGTAGCCCAAGTGTAAATTTTTTTACATTTTACATTTTAGGAAAAATCTTTCTGTTTTTCTTATTTAACTTTTTTGTGCATTTAGACTTCATCACCTCAACTTACAAGGAAATTATATCACAGGTGTACCATTCTTAGAACAAATGGCAACAGTACCAGATGCCCAGACAGGCGTTATACCACAGAGCATCAAACAAAATGTGGGCACAGTGAATGACATGAAGATGAAGTGTTAGTATATTTAATTAAACAATAAGAACAATTTTAGTTCGGAAATGTTTTTTTATAATGTATGTCCATTTATTTACTTTCTCTGCCAGATAGACTCTAAAATCATAACGAGCCAGCAAAAACCAGAAAACACTCTGAAAGTAGGATCTGGTCTCTTTTTTGTTATTCTTCTGTTAACATGTGTCCATATATATGTTTTCAATTGATCAGAGATATAACTTGCATCTCAAATAGGAGGATGAAGCGAGGACAAGTCTCGAAATGCATTCTGGTGCCTTACAATACTATCAGAGAAAGGACGATGGATGTGCTTTGGGTCTCCGTCTACCTTTTCCAGAACTTCGTCATCTGAATTTGGCCAACAATGAGGTCTGTGTATTGCCTGCAGGTGGTTAAAAAGCATTTAATTTGCTAAAAACATAGACAGCTGAATGAAGTCACAGAGCTATTTGCCACTTCTTTCCTCTAGATAGCTGAGGAAGAGTCATTGTTGCCCGTGGCATTGTTTCCAAAGCTCAGTGAGCTTATTATTCACTCAAACCCCTTGACAACACAGAGAAGTGGTAAGCTCACACATCCTCAGGCATGCTCATTGTTAGTGCATTAAATCAACTAAATCTGGCAAAAAACGCACTTGTTTTTGTGTTTTTCAATACAGGCGATCCACCAATGTTGACCTGTTTTCTTCAAGACAAGCTGGGTATTAAGATCACACGCAAAAAAAAAACTAATCTCATTAAGCGACATATTATACTCCCTAAACGAAAGGTATCAAGTTTGGATTTAGCACTTGATATTTTTAAAGTAAATCCTTTCAGAAGCAATTTATCTTCCACTTCAACTTTCAGAAGAAAGCCACACTTCCAAACATACCAAAATTTCCTTCGATCACGGCAAATCAACATGCTACAGAAACGCTCTTCTCCACGAAATGTACTGGACAAGATAATCCTCTACCCTTAGAGTATGGGTTAACTCATGTGTTTGGCTTTTCGCCTCAAACATGCATTGACGAAGAGGAAGACATTGCCATAGGCCAGGAGCAGTTTGGCTTAACAAGTGCAGACATATTCTTTGAGACGAATCAAAATGCAGAGCCGTTCTTTGTGACCGAGGTAATTTTATTGCAAATAGAAGTCTGCATATAAAGACTTGTATGATGTGTATGTTAGTGTTTTATTTAATTTTCCAGATTAATGGCTTAAATGATTCCGAATACCAAGAAGATCCAGATGATTCAAAGGAAACCAAACTGGAAAACGGCAGCAAAGCATGTCCAGAAAAACTGATTGGTTATGAAATCTTACTTGATGACACATCTGAGCCAGAAATGCCCGAGTTTTCTGGTAGGAATTTTCCTGAACTCTGTAGTTGACCTCTTGCTTTGTTTAAATTGGTGCCGTTTGTTTGTTCGTGTTGTCATTGATTTCTCTCGACGCAGGAATTCAACAAGCCGTTAGTGTTTTGGAGCACATGCTGAAGAACCTGCTTGTGTATAGAGATTCTAAAGCAAATCTGGACCTTCCTCAGAAACCGTACACTGAAAAAGAGAAAAAGGTCATTTATCAGTTATATACAGTGCATTCAGCATGAAAACCCAACATCTGTTGTTAATAACATGACAGAAAACATTCATTTCACAGATTAAAAATTTGCCTTCTTTGGTACCAAAGAAGTCAAAGGGAGAAAAAGTTGAGGAACTTCTCACCCAAATAAAGGAGTCGAAAACAATAACCAAAGTTCCGTTAGGTAACAGATGCTTTCTTTGTCATTTTATGGCATGCTTTGAAATATACGTAGTCACTTATTTATTACAGTGACAAAACCGTGATGGAATCCAGTGTAATTAAGCCTAGTGATGGTATTCCAGCAGAAAATATTTTCTAACTGAGCAGCAAATAAATTTCATCAACTAGCACAAACTAGCATGTTTTACAGGTCAACTAACAAGCACACTGCAGAGATGTTGTAGTGATTGTTCAGCACTGTTTACTTTGAAATGCTCTATTTGCCTCTGCAGCTGTTCCTTTATTATTTCAACACTTAACAGATTTCTAGTGTGTAGAACTGCGCTGCATGCATGAACTTCAATGGGATGATTGTTGATATGCCATCTAAGAAAACCTCCAAACTACTGTTCAAATTAATATGAATATATATTTCTGATATTAAATGCACTTTTATATGTTCTCTATCCAGATAATGTACTCGAAGGAGGGAATGATATTTGTAAGAGAGAATACGAGGAAGCGTTGACGCTACTGAAAGACATGAAAAGGAAGTACAGGATGGCTTATCTGAAAAGAGTGGAACAGGCAGCACAGATTGAGACTGAGATGATGCGTAATGTAAAATAACAGGTTCTTTACTTTCTGCTTTTTCATGAACAAGTTAGTTTTAGTTTGCAATAAAACACTATTAAGATATTGGAGAGATGGTGACAAATTGTGTGATCTGTTTAAATAAACAGTATACTGTATGTCAGATATATTGAGTTTGTAATAAATGTATTCTTATCATTCTCATTCAGAGCTTGTATATCTAGAAGGGCATATGTTTTACCTCACATTTTTCTCTGAAATTAAAAGTATTTTCCTGGAGGGATTGCCTCAAAGACCATTTAACATCAAAATGTGGTCACTCACCATTCGTTTATTAATTAATTAATTCATTCATACAATGATTTTAAAAATCATTATAGATATATATACACAAAAAACTACAACAATAACAACTATATATTCACACACACACACACACACACACATGTTGGGTTTACATATTTTATGGGGATATTCCATAGGTGTAATGGTGTTTATACTGTACAAACTGTATGTGGTACAGTGCTGATAAATCATATACTGATACCGTGCAGCAGCAACTACTGTCAATATTAGACACATTTTTATATGACTTTTTATAAAACATAAATATATATCAAAATAATATCAGATTTGATGAGCTTGAAGCAGTTCACATTTTCCGTAACTTTTTATTTTTTATGCTAATATTTTCTAAAATAATGTTTGTACAACACAACGAGCCTGTTGGTTTTCCTGTAGGAGGCGCTTTAGATAAAAACCTTGAAGCGCTGCAGAAACTCCCACAGACCGTCGTAGTTATAAAGTGCGGAGAAGTTTGAGAAGACAAATCCTGCATGTCCACAGTTTCCTGGAATATAAAGAAAAGAATGACCTACTTGAAACATCTTTTTATTTTGGTCACAATGCGATGCTTCGTTCAGGGTGAAACAGAGGCAATACGACCAGGAAAAAGTAAGTGACTCCATCAAAGAATATTTTATTAGTAAATGGGCATCACACTTCGTTGCATCATTCTGCCAGCGAAACGACTAATGAAAAATGCTGTGTAATGAAGTTATATAATACAAGTTTATATATTACGGCGCGATCAGGGAGTCAAAGTCATTAAAATGATTGTCATTACGTGGAAAGGTGTCTATCATGTCCTTCATTAATATGTGTAAACAACGATATTACTATTCTCATAGTTTATTTCAATAAGAACAACAAAAGCCAGTAGAATTATTAAATTTTGTCGTATTTTTTCTCCACAAGGATGCCTTTTGGTAAGTTGCACTTTTGCAATGTTGTAAATAGTCTTCCTCACTATGTTTGCAGGATTGAGTAAATATAACAGTTTATTAAAAGGTAAGTAATGTGTCTCCAGGTGAAATGCTGCGTTCGCCTTTAAAATGATCGACAATTTAATATATAACATAATAAACTTGTAATGGCAGTATCATCTTATGAGAATAGCTTGTCAGCTTCGTTAGTAAGAGACCCTGTTTTTAAAGTAAACAACAGTTAAATGTTATGGTGCCATCTTTTGAGAAAAATGGCTAAATAAACTTAGAAAATAATAGAAAACAATATATGTGTAATTAATGTTATTCTTCTGAAAATCAAATGATTATATGTTTGTGTTGCATACAGTGTCAGGTGTTTTCTGCACTTTTAAAGAGAAGACGTACAGGCCAGGAGATAGCTGGCACCCGTATTTGGAGCCCTTTGGATTCATGTTTTGCATGCGCTGTACTTGCACAGAGGTACATATCCACTAACAAATGACTTTTTAAAATTTTCATATGCATTTTTTCAAATTATTTTGGTGATTAATCATGATTTCCCACAGGATTTAATGTTGCAGCTTTTATATACAGTTTCTATACGTGCATGTACTGTAGGTGCATGCACATTTCAGATCCACATACTACGTGTAATATGTTTTTTTCTACTTTCATGTGGGTGTACATATAGTCTGGTCATGTGAAATGCAACAGCATCAAATGCCCTGTTCTGCGGTGTGAAAATCCAGTGACCAACTCACAACAGTGTTGCCCTCGTTGTGCAGGTACAACATCAAACTTTTTCAGGTCCCATTGTTTATATAAATTGTTATGAATTGTAATTCTAATATGTACTTATTTTTTTAAAAATGTCTGATGGCTATTCTCATAATCACAGATGAACACAGAACTCCTGCTGGTCTGCGGGCACCCATTAAAACCTGTAGGTATAATGGAAGCACTTATCAAACAGGGGAAACATTTGCCAACCATGAGCTTTTCCCATCCCGTCAGTCAAACCAGTGTGTCATGTGTACCTGCTCTGTAAGTATTTATTTATTTTGGAATCATTGTTGCTCTAAACAGTTAAAATATGTGTTATAATTAAGTGTTATGAAAGACTGCATTGGGGAGTAGGTGTAAATACAGTATTTCTGTAGCTCAAACAGTAGAGGGAAGCAAAAAAGGCCATGCTGTTTAAATATAATGCTCTATAAACTATAATGCACTCACTATATCACCATTTCCTGAAAGTAGTGAATATAGTTATATAGTTTAATATTTCAAATTCAAATAACAATGCTTGTTTTTTTTTTTGTTTTTTTTAAAGTTATGTCTCTTTCCTCAGTTTCATATGTTATTGAGATATTTACTGGCATGATTTTATATAAATTAGAAAATTCACCCTTGCTTTTTTTTTACCTGATTCTTTTCCCTTAAAGAATGGGAATATATTCTGTGCATTGAAAACCTGTCAGCCCATTACATGCTCCTCACCAGTGTCAGTCTCGGATACTTGCTGCTTAGTCTGCAAAGGTGAGAATATATGTGCAACTTAGATTGCTTTAGGTGTATCCATGTTTTAATTTCACCCCTGATTGTGGTGATTAAATAACATTGTCTCTTTTGAATAAACAGAAAGTGCTATTGATATCAATTCTGCATCATTTGAGGATGGAGGACAACAACTGAACAGAGGAGTTGTATGTATTTTATTTTTCAGGGGACTCACATTACTCAAATATATAAATTATTTAAATTATCAAAACCTGACTTGTTTTACACAATCTACTACATGCTTTCTGTGATCTGATTGATAGTTTATATGTGTACCTTTTAGTGTGATTTTTTTTTTATTAGCCATAAGCATGTATTGTTTTAAGTATGACAAATATAATGCATCAGGTTTTTGAGGAACATTTATTTGTACGATCTCCTCCCCCAGCAATAAACACTACAAACATCTGTTCATAGATCTAAGCAGACATTATAGGAAAATATAGTGACAGCTGATATTCAGAAGCATATTGAAATAGTCTGCTACTGTATTAAAATTTAATTCTAACTTTTTGGCCACGTACACATTATCAACTGCAACAAATTGCCATTTTGGCTATTTTAAAATAAAATTGAGGTGTTTTTTTTCATTGTGAGTATGAGCCTTCATATTCTGCTATATTATACTATGTGAGCCAGTAAAGCCTGATGTTTATTTTCTTTTTTTAAATTAGTATATAGTATGAATTATTTAGTTTGACAAGGTTGTTTTAATGTTTCATTCATGCTACTCTACAAATTTGTCCAAACATTTGTTTTTATGTGTCCTGAAACACAAGAGGCATTCTGTGGATCAGTGTGCTGCGGAACAGGTCAGAGGTCGTTCACTTAGGGCCACGCCATCAACACTGCGGGGGTCTCCCCGAGGCCTCAACCTACAGACCCTACACCTCAAAGGAGCTTCCGAAACTACTGTTAAAATTCTTCTACAGCGCAAACATCAGAGAGGTAAACTGTAATGCACCACTGATTCCAAATATCAAGAACTGCTCGTCAAAATCCAATGAAGTCACATCCTGTCAAATTAATGTAGGGTTTCTGACTTTGTCTAAGCTTGTGTGTACAGTGGCAAGACGTATTCTCATGGCGACGTGTGGCACCCGGTGCTGGGGAAGGTCTTGGAGTGCATCCTGTGCACCTGCAGGGACGGCTTTCAAGAATGCAGGCGCATCACGTGTCCCAACCAGTATCCATGCCAACATCCCATAAAGATAGAGGGGAAATGCTGTAAGATTTGTCCAGGTAGGCATATGAGTGATATTATATTTGCTATCATTTAAAATTTTAGGTTTATCAGTGTGTTTCTTTCAACTTGTTTTCCAGAGCTCAAAGCTGATAGCAACAAGACAGAGTGTTACCTCGCTCAAGACAATAACAGTCTGTTGGTGTATAAAGTTGAACCCCCATCAGCTGCTCAGTCAGAAGATAAAGTACGAATGATTGCTATTGAGAGACAAGGAGCCACAGAAGTAGAGGTGCAAGTCTGGAAAACGGTTGAAGGTGATATAAACAAGTTATAATATGGAGCATCAACAGCTTATAGTGTTAAACACATTATTTCTGTCAGTCCTGGAACAACCTATTGTTTAGGCTGAAAACAGAAGAACAGATTCCTTCACTTTACCAGATTTCATCCAAATACTTAGACACTGACCTAGATTTTATAAATCAATTTTATAAATCTTTGCCAGTTTGAGCTGCAAGATAAGGTTGTGATATAGCACTGGAATGTTTTTTGTAACGTCAAGGTAAAATAAAATTCTTTTTGTTAACATTTATTAACTACATGAATCAACACTGAAAAATACTTCTGAAGCATTTATGAATCTTAGTTAATGTTAATTTCAACATTTCTTAATAGTTGTTTAAAATCAAAAGTTGCATCTGTTAATATTATTGAGCAGACCTGAGCTAACATAAACTAACAATTAATTAACAATTAGTTGTATTTTTATTTACTTACATGAACAAAGATTAATAAACACTGTAACAATGTAACATGCATCGTTAATGCTAGTTAATGTATGAAGTAACATTAATGCATGCAAACTTATTGTAAAGTTTTACCTTGTTTTTTTAAACCTTTGCAGGTGTGTTGCATCTGATGGAGACAGGTGACGTTCAGAAAAAAGACCTCATAGACCATCCGGAAAATTACATTTTGCTGACTACATTAGATGAGGGTATGTTTAATTCTTTTCATTTTACCAAATTAGTTTTGCATTAGTTTTGAATCATTGCTTAATGAGACACAGTAGGACATACAATACACAGCACCACATATTTAAACATTCAACTGTGTATTCTGATAGTAAAAAAAACTGAGTTTGATTTGAAAAACTTTTTTTTGGTAAGTAAAAGTTAAACATATTCCTCTCCTTATATGTCAACCTACAGTATGATTTAAACAGCTCTAAAAGCCTAAGAGTCTAGGGACGAAGCTAAATATTTGAGCTTAGAGTATTTACAGCTGCCAGGAAATATGAGAAGGTGAAAGAGACCAAATCAAATTGAACATGTCTAACATGAAAATTATAGAAAGGTTTTTGATTTCCTTTTACAAATTTTCTGTCTAACTATTTCAGTAAGTCACTCTTAATGCATTTTGTGTATTGGCTGTCTTTCAGCTGAAATGCTGAACTGCCAGACAGACTAAGTCCTGTTTGTCACGGCACGCTAAAGCAATCCGTATGGGTTTGTCATATGTATTACAGTATTCGCAGAAATCACTTTTTTATGTATTGAGATGAAGTGCTATGGAAGTTCGTTTTTCGATCCATGATGGAAAATAAAAAAGATAATTACAACTGTTTTATATCTCCCAATATAACTTTTTTCTGTGAAGAATATGAGACTTCTGATATATTTTCCTCTAATTTATGAGATTATATCTTGAATTTCTGTTGTTTTTTTTCTGCCACAGAATAAAACTGTTAATTGCCACTCAACTATACTTTTTTCTATAGAGTTTATATCTCACATTTATGACTTTATATCTCACATGTTCTCAGAATTGCAAAATAAAAGCTCAGAATTGTGAAAAAAGTATTTTTTATGTTTTGATCCTATCCAGAAGCAAGCTTCCATACAATTCAGATGCAACTTTCAAAAAGCCTAATGCATTTATGCCACAGGCCTTTGCTGTAAAACTTCTGTATGCAACTTAATTTTTTCCTGTTTTGATTGTCCTTTCCATTTTATGTTTGCACAGACGCTTGGAGAAAGTTCAAAGAAGAAGAGGACAAGCAGAAAGACTTGAGTAAGATTAGGAGCTGTGAAGACGGGATCAAGGAAGTGGTGAAGTACTTAAACCCTGAACAGCTGGACAGTCTTTGCACTTCTTAGTCTCCTCCCCTCTCTAACACTGTGCCATCCCAGTCTGACACTCATTTTATTACCAGAAGAACACACACACACACACACTCACACAATGTGCATGTAGTACAAAACCAGATGCTGGCAGCAGGTAGTCTAAAGATCTTGTTTATTACTATGAGTCAGTTTAGCGCAAGTCTTTAAGAGTTTTACATCCCAGAATTCTTTCTGAGACCTTGTTTTTTTCCAGAGGCCTTGAGGTCAGTCATTTTTTCTTGCATTGTTGAAAAATGCACGTTGAATGAGAAAAGTGAGTGAATATATATGCTATTTGGCTGGAATTATAAGGAAGTACGAGTTTAAAGCAAACATCATCATCATTAAAGGAAGTGATGTATGTAATTTTAGCAAGCATCCACTGTATGTACATAAGAGGAAAAACAAAGGATGATGTAGACAGCTTATTGGCCGGAATGCTTTTATAAAGTTGATGTAGGCCACTTTTTTCCCCCCACTGTTCTTAATCATACGCTACTCATATATGTAACATGGGTAAACTAAAAATACACTATTTATTGTAAAGTCAAAGCAGCAGACATCTTTAATTCAATAGAATATTTTTCTGCCTATCTTTGCAGAAAATGTTTTGCATTGTAATGTATGTAGCGTGTGTAGTGATCTGATTATGTATAACTTGTATGCACTTAAAATGATGAGAAATATATTGGGCTGGTGTCCTGACTAACTAATATAAAAATTGTATTGAAAGATTTCTTTGATAGACTGTTCTTATGTTCTTGTTTGCAAAAGTTATTTTAGTATGGAGGCCTATTTCTGCCAAAAAAAAAAAATGCCACACATAGACACAATGTAAATAATTTATTATAACTGCAGTTTAGAGAGCTTCATTGATTATAATGGAACATTGCAAAATTGCGATAGCTATAGAAGTGCTATTAGCTCGCTTTCTAGGCTATAATCAATTCAGAATTTAAATAAAAGTTTGTTTTTTTATGCTGCTATAAAGACCAAAGGCCACATACCCTGTACATTCAGCACAGTTTCAGGAGTGAGATATATCCCACATCCTTTGTATTAATGTGTGATTTTGAAACAGCTTGTTTGCAATCAGGGTTAGTTGCTTAGCCTATATCCACCGCCTTGATGGAAGGCACATCAACTAAATTTAATTTAGTTGAGAAAACATAACATCCAGTCCAACATATGTTTTGATTTTATGTTTATACCTTTCTCTTGTAATAGTGTCTTTCCTCCATCTCATCCTTTCTGCTTTTCACTTCCTGTCCTCCATCTGAACTCTAAACATCTGAACATCAGAAACTCATGTGATTGCAAACAAGCTTTTTTCTTGCAAATTTTGTTTTTTAAATAGGTTCTGTAGAGTTCTTCAGAGAAAAACCTCAGAGAGAAAAAAGTCAGAATTGTGAGATATGAAGTCAGTAAGTACCTTTTACATTTTTTTAATTCTGTGGCAGAAATGGGCTGTCATATTATGGCATAATGCAGTAATTATAATAAAATTATTATTTTTTTGGCATAAATGTAGATAATGCTGGGTTTTTGCAGGTTTTAGGCATCAAACATCCAGGTCATTAGTTCATACAATCATTAATACTGATGAGAAACTTTCATAATGTTGTAAATGAGAAGCATACATGATGGGATGTTTACTTTGAGCTGGAACGAACAATCCGTTGTGGCATAAATGAGAAGAAACCTGTTGCGGCCCGTCATCATGACGGGCTTCTGACATGGTTTGTTCTTCCGTCATGTTAATCACAATGAACCGAGACGGGCTGCCGAACCCAGATTGGGGCAGTTCAGGGAGTTGTGACTAATATCCCCTCTCTCCAGATCCCAAAAGCCCACTTTCCTCTTCTATCACAATGAGTCATTGTGCTGGCCGCACACAAAGTGCCAGACGGTGCTGTTCATCTCTCACTGAAGGCCTGACAAAATATTTTGAAACAGAAGCCCCTCAGTTGCAGACCTTAATAGTCACACAATGAAGCTGTGAATTATTTCCGCTGGCTGTTGGATCTAACAGTTTCTGGCAATTTGTTCTCTTTGAACGGCTTTGGAGGGAGACAAAGGGGATTTTACTGTGTGCTCCTATTTCATTTTCTCTCTTTGTGTATGTTAGTTTAAAGGGATGGTCGGACATCCCGTTTGATCTGTACGCACACCGTCGTTTCACAAAAAGAGCCCTTTGTAATGTTGAGAACCTTTCGATTTGCTATATCTGTGTTGATCTGATGGAGTCTCAAATGGTTTCAGCTCGTTGGGGTTCGACACTTGCGAATTTGATTTTAAACATAGCTCTATTGGCACCTTTGCTTTTGGCTAAAGGTTTTGAATTCCCAATAAATAGCTTTCAGCTATGCATGCTTAGTCTTGGCTCTGGCAATCTGAACAGCTGGGGGCAGTCACTGGGTATAAATCAGGTGAATGGGTCAGTTCTCTGTGTGAGTTTTCCTGCTCAACTTTTCTTCCCATTGTTGCATGTAAAAGTGTAAATGGACTTACATTTTATATGACTGTGATGTTCTGTTTGAAAGTGCTTTGATTTATTACTCTTGTCGTAGAACATCCTATATGAAGGCAGGTGATAGAACCAGAGTATGCAATAGTGGACGAAGTATAAAATTTTACTCAAGAAAAATATTACTTAAAGGGATAGTTCACCCAAAAATGGAACACAATTTAGGATATTTTGGATGAAAACCAGGAGGTTTGTGACTGTCCCATTGACTGTCAAGTAATGAACACTGTCAAGGTCCAGAAAAGTATAAAAGACAACGTCAGAATAGTCCATCTGCCATCAGTGGTTCAAACTGTATTTTATGTTTCTCTTCGTGTCACCATAGCACCATTTTAAAGCCATGGGGCTAAGTGATTAATGACACAATTGTTCATTTTGGGGTGGAGTAACCCTTTAATTTGTGTTCTGTGACAAATAGTGTATACATATATTTAAAAAATGGAACTCCCCCCCCCCCAAAATACTCTGATAAAGTAAAGATACTTGGAAAATTGTACAGATGTAAAAACTGTCCACTGTGAATATGTAATGTTTCTGCCCCTGAACTGCTGCTCTGCACAGCGCCTGCAGATTCAGTGTCTCTAAGCAACTGAAACAAGATTCAAAGGGAGCTAAACTGGGTTAAGCTAATTAACTCTGATGGATTGGCTTTCGTAGCTGATTAAGGTGTTCATGTAACCTGTGAATTAATGTGCCATCCAAATACTTTAGAAAGTTTTTTTTTTGGACCCCATTTCTCTCTCTGCTTACATGAGTTGGCCTTGATCATTTCAGCCAATGATCTGATCTATGATTTAAGCAAGCACTGAACGGCCTGTCATGAACAATCCAGTCAAGAATTTGCCTTTCTTAATTCCTACTGGAAATAATAAGGACGCCATTAATTATCAATAACTGTCATCATAATCATTTACTTAACCTTGTGTCATTCCAAACATGTATTTTTTCTTTCTTTCATATAATAAGAAAGGACATCATTTGAAGAATGTCCATGCTGCTCTGTTACATACAATGAAACTCTATGGGGACCAGGAACTGTCAAGCTCTTTAAAATGCATTAAACATATGCTAATTTTGTATGAGGAGCAGACTTCTGCTTATGGTCACCATTCACTTTCATTGTATGCAAACGAGCAGCTTGGATCCTGTTATAAATAACTGCTTTTGCGTTTGACAGAAGTAAGGAAGTCATACGGGTTTCAAAAAACATGAGAGAGTACATGATGACAGAAATTTTCGTTTTTGGATGAACTACTCCCTTCACTTCTAATGCTTCTTAAAATTTATTTCCAAACAATACTAATTTAACTGAGAACAGACTACATGGCCTTTGCCACGGAAAACAGTAATTTAGCCACATCAGCCCATGATGGATGAGTGTCATATGGCAGAGTAACTAATATGACAGAATGATGAATGATGATGTGAAGTGTTTTAGAGATAATCAGGGCTTGTATTCATGCCAAGTTTTGCACATGTGCAGTGTTTCAGTGCATTCAGTGACATTTGTAAAGAGATCACAGGCTCTATTTGGTAATCAAAATCAGAAAAATAATTTTTTTTGCTTGATTTCAACAAGCCAAATCCAGATGTGAGGCCCCCCACACCCTAAAAATAACCTCAAAGACATCAAATCCCAGAAAGGTGATGCATGCTCTGCCTTTTCCAATCATGTTCTGCATATTTTCCTGTTTTGACAAAGAACAGTGGTCCTTCAGCCAAATGCAGTTATATCGTCCCGTCAGATGAGCGTGTGTAAAAATCTGCTTTCAATTAATACACAATGATTTATTCTTTAAGAGCTCTGCATGAGAACTGTGAGGGGGATTAGAAAAATAAATCACTGCTCAAAGTTTGAGTTATTGCTGTTTGATGTATTTTGTTGGCGTTGATCTACAAAGCGAGACTTTCTCATGCCTGCAAGCTTTGCCTGGACTTGAAAGGCTTCCTCAGAGATGCAAATTCTCTGTATTAATTATTTTACACTTAATGAACTTTTATTAGGGTCTGTAAAAATTTCAAAAGGAACTTAAAAAAATTAAGAGTTCAAGTACTTGCTTAATGGGTTATTGCAAACCACAAACAGGGTCAATGTGCAAAAGGGAAGCGGGAGGAGTCACACTGGTAAATATGTAACTAATTAAAATGTGAATATTAATAAATGAGTTGATATTTGTCACATGTGTGAATTAGGAATGACAGAATTGAAAATACTTTGATTTTGTCAAATATGTATTTTTACATGAGCAGAAAAGACAGGGTAGCAAAATGTGAAGCGCTCAAACAATATTTAATGGCTTTACAGAGCGCCCGAGGTCAGTTTGAATTTAATAATGTGGGTTCACTTGATATATTTTGAAAATGCCTATTGATTTATTCCACCTGGGCTGAAAAATGCATTCCAGTTCTGAGCGGCTAAGCAAGAGCAATCTAATTGAAATCGTACGGTGGCTAAAAGTGTTAAATCGTTTGGAAGGACAGAACAAGATCTGAAGTGTTACACAAATGAATGTGGTAAATAATGGCTCTTACCGCATTTGTTTTACTTTAATGGAAAATAAACATCATAGAAGCTTGTTTCATTTGTGGAATAATAAATATCTCACAATTTGGACTTTGTTTCTCAGAGTTGCGAGGTAAACACAGAATAGTGACACAGAATTCAGAGAAGAAAAAAAGAACAGTGAGATATAAAGTTAGAATTCAGAAATTGTGAGTTAAGATTAAAAAACTCCAACTTCTTAGAATTGAGTTTATAGCTTCCCATTTTGAATTCACATCTCACAATTCTAAAAAAGGAGCCAGAGTTATTAAGAGTCCAAGTTACCTTTTCAGTTTGGGCTTCCATACATTTTTTTCCCTTCACATCATTTTATAAAAGCATTGTGTAATATCTTACCTCACCAGACGATGGCGCTCTCTTAAGAGGACAGGTCACCAAAATGTCAGTCATCTACTAACCCTCCTGACATTTTTTTTAAATCTATATGACTTTCCTCTGTGGAACATAACATAATTTGACAAATTAAATATAGTCGGTAGGATTCATTGTTTTGGACCCCCTTGATATGCATTGAGCTAAGAACAGTTCTTAAGAATTGTCTATGCTATTAGAGTTAGTTTTACAAGAAAAAAGTATCGGAGGTTTTCTACTCAAAAATATCTAATTTAAGTAGATGTTATTTCTGAATGAAAACTATTTCTACACCAAATGTTTTTTCCCCCAAATGTGTATAATTAAATCATGACATAAATATCTAATAATGCTACACTAGCAATTTATAATACACTAGCACTGCAAATTGCACTTTTTCAATGTAATAGTAAATTTTTTTTAATGTTCCATTATTGTTGTATTAGGGGTTCATATGGAAATCAAAAGGATCCAAACAGGTAGCTGAACAAGTGCACTTTTGAAGACTGAAGGTAAACCTGGAAACAGTTAACCGCACTCTCCCGAAGCGACGGCGAGCCAAAAGCATTGCTGCATTTTTCCAATGACAGCTATGCAATCGAGCAAAGGATTTCTCAGACAATGAGGCACCTAAAATTTTAAACGGCTGTTTGATAAGGTATCCAGTACAGGCGCCTCACCCCAGTCTACATCTGACTGCCCAGCGAGAGGCCTGCAAGGGTGAGCTAAAGGAACGAGCAAACACCTAACTGCACAAAACAAACAAAACCAAATTGTTTTCCTTCACAGAATGCAGCCGGATAAGGTAATTGGTGTGAAAGGTGATTTTCTTTACAAATCAAATGATCAAAAAGAGGGAAAAAATTTTGATTATTATTTAATATACAAAGCATTCGGAAATTCTCACTTTGCTGGACCCCAGGTTTGAAAGCACAATTATAAATGTTTTACAACAATATAAAGAACACTCTGTTCTTGAATGCAATGGCTCATACAAACTCCGGCCTAAGTTTAGGAGCCTTTCCTCAGGGAAAAAAGTGAGTTTATGGGGAATGATGTCTTGGCACAAAACACTCAATTTCACGTCTGTGGCACTGGATCAGAAGAGCTTGGACTGATTTTGATGTGCATTTCCAGAGGCATGCCTTTCCACACAGTAAGTTTAGTTTTGATAAATGGAGATGTCCAAGATCAACACAACTATGGAGCCAGAAACTGATGTCATGTAGAAATATGAAGCTCGGAGGAGAAAACAACTTGACTCAAATGAACCCAACAACACAGCATAAGAAAAAACATTTTCAGATTTTTAATGGACTTCGCTAATGAATGTCGGAAAAATTTAGGTCCAAACCAATTGATATTTCTATTACAAGAAAATTAATGCAAACAAGATGATTATTTTCTTTTGATTTATTATCCAGAAACATACTAAAAATAGACAGACTCCACAAACCTTACAGTATGGGAATTACTGGTGGTTGGCCATGTGCAGGTTGGCTTATAGTAAAGAAATCTGCTCGATCAGCAGGATCATACACTTACATATTATAACAGACAATCATATCAGGCCCAGAACTTAAATCCAGCATGTGAAGTTAAAAGGACAGTTGGCACAAAAGTGTTGTTTGTATAGAAGCAGAAATATCCTGTTTTAATGTCTCTGAAGAGTGACATGGCAATGAAAACTGATGAGAATATGGTTCATGGGAATGTCACTGATGAAAATTAAGTGCTTAAAGGGATATTTCACCTCAAAAATGAAGGAAGGCATTATTTATCCTCACGTTTTTCTTTCTGTGAATTTTATCCCTCTTTAATAGACAGATTTTATGAACAGAAAAAGACCTATGCAATAATCCTTTATGTCTTAGAACAACATGAGGATGAGCATTTAATGACAGTTTGCATTTCCAGGTGAACTACTCCTTTAAAGTCCATGAAAAAATCAAAAAAGTTATTTCTTCTGGAAAAATCCCATGATGGATGGCTGTTTTGTAGGTTTGTTAGCGGTAGAGGTCTTCTTCTGACTCTTTTCTTTTTTCTCTTCCTCTCTTTTTCCAAATGACTGCTTGAGTGAGCTTGAGTTTTTGGCTTGACTGTTGGGTTGAGGCTCCTCTTCACTCTCAGAGTAAGACTCGCTCACATAACCCTTCTCGGTCACTAGGAAAACACAAACATTGGTTATTCATTGTCAAGACGCATGTGGTGAATGTAAGTGTCTGGTTTGGGGTCTATATATATACGCACTTGGATATACTCTGTCACAGTGATTTTGCAAAGTTTCTATTGTTTTTGGCCAAAAAAATGGGAGCGTAATTAATATTAACAGCCTTCACATTGTGCTTATTATTATGTATTAAATTACCACCTCTGTAGACAATTTTTGAACAGTACACATTCCTAGCTACGCTATAAATCTTGGTCTGGTCATCACAAACACATAAAGAAAAAAACATATGATATTGGTTATCAAACAATAAAAAAAACCCACTTCATAAGAGTTTTTGTGCTGAACAGACAGCTGGCATTAAGGAATGTGTAATATTAAGACACTGCTAAGAACAAAAATAATGGAATCAAACACACATTTGTGCTTCTTCAAACACGAAGATTTCCTTCACATAGTGTCAAAGTAAAAAAAAATAAGCAGTTTCAGCAAAAATAGTTTCCAGCCATCTGTATTTCTGTCATATAACATATGATTTACTCAATGGTTTAAGTGTTTCTGTCAGCGCTTATAAATGATGTCCTTGTACAAGTAAGAAAGAGTTCAGTCAATGTTATGCAACCTATTTAAAAAATATATTTTCAGGTTAAACAAGCAACAAGGGGTAAGCATAATGTGAACTGCACCAAAAAAAAAACTTTTGAAACACTCTGCATTGTCATATTTATTCTCTGGCCATGTGTACTTCTACTTTAAGTCTTATTGTAATAAAGCAGATGAGCAGAAAACGACTGTATGTGGTGAATGACATAAATGCCACAAATTGTGTCAATTAAACAATATTTGCACTAAACCTAACCGTTAAACCAAATGAATTCGTAAAATCAGTATTCTTTATATTACAGACATAATGCTTTTGATGTTCATGTAGATGGAGCACAATATTAATTGATGCCTTTGTTTATATTGTTTCTTTTTATTTAATTAAAAAAAAAATATGTGTCAAATAAATATAAATGTTATTGCTAATGTCATCAATCATTAATTGTTAGTAAAGTACCATATATAAGCTTTATATCAGCCATGCTACTCTCTAAAGACACTGGTATCAGCCATCCAAAAATTTCAAAACTACGGAAAATGCAAACTGAAATAATACTCACCAAATTCACCTTCTTCATCAACAAATGTGTGAGACTTCAACACGCGCCGCCTTTTCCTCCTCTTCACCTCTGAGTTCTCCTAAACGAGTCAAGAACATAATCAATGACAATTTTACTGTATGGAAAATACAAATTAGATATGTGTGTAAATTAATGACTTGTCACAAGAGATAGAACACAAAAAAAAAAGGGGAAAAAAATCATTTTGTATGAATAGATGAATACTTTTGAATGGTCATGATTGAGTTCTCTCACCCCTTAAAACCCCTTAACCTTGACCCTACTGGTTTGAGTGACCTGGAATTTTGGCATGTCAACTTTGAGGTGGGACTTCCTGCAGGAGTGTTTGGAGATTGTGTCAAAAAAAAAAAAAAAAGCTAGGAATTGTTAGTAATGGTAATGCTTACTTGGTGTGAAACAGGCTCTCTCTTCAGTTGTTTTTTAGGGCTGGGAGTGTGTACGTTAGGCACAGGTGGAGAATCTGGAACAACTGGCAGACAGAAAAAAAAAGAGACATGTCAAGTATAAAAGTCTATGTGTGTGTGTGTGTATCATACATACATATGTATATATATGAGAGACAAATACAGAGGGAAAATAAGGAAAGAAACAATGAATGTTATCAATTAGCTTTTGTTTGTCAGAGAGCAATTTTTATATTTTATTCAGAACTCTGCCCAGAGGGGGAACCTATCTCTTTGTTTTTCATTTTGGGTCACAGAGTGCCTCATCTGGACTCATTCAAATCTGCCAAGCATGACGTGAGGCTCTTTCCTACCCTCCTCATCACTGCTGTCTTGCTGGGGCTTCTTTATCCGTCGTCTCTTCTTCTGCTGGCTCTCCATTTTCTCATCGTCACTGTCCACAACCTCAGGGCGCTTTGTTTTACTTGGAGGAAGCATTTGTAGCTTTTAGAACACATTTGTGATTTATGAGTAGAGGGTAATATATATATATATATATATATATATATATATAAATAAAATAAAAAAATTTATTCAAAATGGGAAAAAAAAAACAACTTCTAAACCTTACTTCCGAGTGTCTTGTGATTCAACCTTCAAAGCATTGGACACTTTGGATTGTTCCTCTTTAACGTCAATCTCAGATTTGGAAGACGTCTGTGACTGTTTCCTACTTGCAGTAGCTGATGTTGTTGAACTGCCGTCAGTCTCTTCTTTAATGTTTTTGTTAGGTTTTTCATCAGCCTTTTCTAAATTTCACATGAAAACATTTTGTTTGGCTTACTTTGTTACGCTTTGTCTCTAGCATTTTTGTTTTTTGGCAGACAAAAACAAAACAAAACAAAAAAACACTCACTTTGGGAAGACTTCCCAAAGAAGTTACTCATCGGGTTTGCTTTGGAGGCTGTTTTGCTTTTTGATGTTTCAACCTACAACATATGAAACCATTATACATTTCACACACAGTCTTGTGTTTCATCAGCATTGAACTATAGAGTTACACCCTTACCAGAGAAGAATCGTCTCTCTGCTCTGTTTTCACTTCCTTGCTGGATTCTTGGCTCTTAGAAGCATTTTTGCTTGCAAACATTCCCATGATGCCTGCTGGCTGCTTAGTACTGGGTTTGGAGGTAGCTGAAGTGTTTTCATTCAAGCCAGGTTTACTGATTTCCTTCTCCGCTGGAGGGACTAAAGCCATGTCTTGAGCCCTCTGCAGCTCGACAGATGACATAGGGACCGCCGCAGCACAACGTATAGCGCTGTACCTGAGGAAAGACCAGAAATATTGGATGTGGCACAACTTTAGCATATAATGCATGCATGTGACATTACAGGTTATGACTTACTTGTTGCAGTTTTTAAGATTCTCCTTAACAGCACCATAATCTGTATTGTAAAGTGGTGAACTATCCTTCAGCTCGGCTCTCTGCACACTGTACACATGCACACTGATGGTCACGTCCATCTTTGCTTTAACAGCTGTTTAAAAACAAACCAACAAACAAATAAACATATACATTATAAAAAAATACAATGAAATATATATAAAATATATACTTTCTATATTTCCCCCTTTTATATAATAAAATTAAATATTTAATAGGGCTGTCAAATGATTAATCACATACAAAATAAAACTTTGTTTACATAACATATATATGTCCTGGCATATTTATTATGTATATATGAATTCACATACAGTTTATACTATTTAAATATTTAATATAATATGTATAGATTTACATTTTTATATTTTAAATATAAACGTTTTTACTATATAAAAATAATATTTTAAAATATGTACATTTGTATTTATATATACATAAATATACACACATATATTATGTAAATAAACTCTTCTTAGCATGTAATGAATCAGGAATATTTTAATATTTAAATAAAATCTGAGGTATTTATATTTTACATATACATACATATAATTAAAATAACCCCAACACAATGACAACATAACACAGAATTTAAATATATATATATATATTAATTGATTTATTTTTGAAATGATAAAGATTAAGATAACCTACATGAGTTTCAAGAAGCCTGACATTTTTAGCCCACGATTTATGATTTTTTTTGCCTAGTATTAAATGTTTTTGATGTTTACAGATATAAATATGGTAATCTTACCATCAAGCTTGTCTTCACGTACTACTGACACTTTATGGCACTAAAAGCGAAGGAAAACATTCAACTGCAGATCTTAAAAACAATGATTATTCAAGAAACATTACTTTTACGAAGGTTAAGCAATTATCAGATCTCAAGCCTTACCGTACTACCATTCTCAACACACTTTCCAGATACAAGATAGGTGGCATGAAGGGGAGTCCCTGAACTTTCATTGCGTTTCTGCTGCAGGTAATGATACAGCATTCTGCAGAAATGTTACAGAAACATTAGTGATTCAAACAGATTATCAAATGCGTGGTAATAAAAATTGGTGTCAATAAAAAAGGACAGGGCTAACTGTTTTGCTGTGTTGACGTGGACTCCAAGAGTTAAACTGAGCCATTTGTAGGTGACCTGCAAAAATAAAAAATACTGAATAAAACACGGTAGTTGATAATACAGCAGTTAATAACCATTCTCATCCTTAGTCTGTAAGTTAGACTGAATAGTTGCCATTTGGTAACTATAAATTGCATCATTTGTATTCTTAAATACACGTTAATAGTCAATCAGTAAGCAAATAAACCCAAATATCACTAGCATGATTAAGTATAGCAACGTTACAATTGTTTTTCGTTCGCTTAGAGTCGGAGTTACAAAGCAACATGGGATAGCTAACGTTAATGTGTTTGATTCACTAAAAATATCCAACTCATAACGTTAAGTTTCACAAAGAAAAAAATGTTAACGGAAAGGAACGGCACGAAAATCATTCGGCACCGGTTTTTTTGTGGTCCCCAACCCTGAACAGTCAAGTAAACAAGCATGCAGCCACATGTAAGCATTTAAATATCTCAACCGACTTTCACTTTCTCGCTGACAAGAACGATATTATAAAAAAAACGACTTACGATCTTATTTTGGTCATTCACAAATTCGTCAATATTGTCTAAATAAAGCTCATCCATATCCGGAACGACTGGCTGCTACTCCAAGTTTACGCTTGTGATTGAACGAGTCGCCAAACGCGGGAACTGTTGCTGAGTCGTATTTACTTCCGGTCACGTGGGCTATGGCTCTGAGCACAACATGCGTATTCGCTTTTTGTCATGCTTTCGCCACCTATATTTTATCGTAGATTGGTACTAGGTTTGCAAGTATTTAAGTTGCTTGCAGGTTCTTTTTGTAATATATTTATTCCACGAGCTCTTGTAACCTTTAAGAAACATGTCCATGATAAGCATGACACTTGTCATAATTGCTAAATAACTTGAAATATTTGTAACTGTCAGCTTTGTTGTAGCTTAAACAATTCAACAATGATTCAGATTTTGTACGTATTTTATTTTGGTTTTTATTTTAATTTAATGTCGGTGCCTATAGGTATTTGTCAGAATATATATTTGGTTATCACGGTAAAGTTTTGATGTGTCATTTAAAATGGCACTCGTTTTTGTCTTTTTGTCAGTTTTGGGAGCTTTTTTTCCAAAAACTTGTTTCATCAAAATATTTTTTTCTAAATAGCTATTTGAAATAACTTATTACCTTAGCTGCTCAATGAATACACTGTTTGCTCTGTGCAAATGGAAGTATGGATTGTCCACATTTGGTTTCAGTTAAAGCTGATAGTTCACAACCACAAAACTGATTTTTATTTTTTCCTCCTTGGATCATATTCCAAATTCATTGTCTTCAAGAACAGGTTTTAAAAGCCTTGGAATCACAAATTCACAGAGAGGTAAACAATAGCCTATTAGTTTTATTATTGCATCAGTGCTGTATTAGGTATATATTCAAACAAAATAACAGTTCATCAGAAGACTTAAAGGCAACTATTCCATGTAATAAACTGTATGGTTCGCCTTAACATGATGGTTTGAAATTCTTCATCATCAGATGCTATTAGATGACAATCAGTGTTATATACAAGACCATTTAAAATATGTTAATCTTTAATGCATCTCCATGTACATGATCCCAAATCAAACATGCAGTCATGTGATGAGTTAAAGCAGAGATTTATTATAGATAAGGCTGGATTCACATAGTGGAATTTTGAGGAACATCATTTCCAGTTCTCAAAGAAAATGTGATACACAGCACCTGGGGAAAAAAGAGGAAAAATAGAAGTATATTTTAATATAGTTCATAACTGATATAACATAACGATATTAGGCATATACCAGAACTTACAGGAATCCCTTGCCACAGCCTAAGGGTCCAAAGTAAAGCTCAGAAGGCAGACACACTCCTTCTCTGCAAACTCCACTGAGACTTGCACAGCTCCAGGGAAATGATGCAGCCTCATTCTCTTTGCCTTAGACAGAAATGAAATGCTTTAGCACTGAAAGATCCAGTAAAATGAGCCAAATGTGATTTGGAGCCATGTATCCATGATTTTTATCCGTACTGTTCAAGATTTCCCAGTTTTAGGTTTACACAAGTCTTAAATAAAAAGTTTGCCAGTTTAAACACTTCTATCACTAAATGCAAATAAATAAATAAAAAACTTACAGTGCAATGCTAATACGACAAGGACAAGCAAGACAAGTATACTCTGAGCTTTCATGTTGGTATCTTCCGAAGATGATGGCACTTCTAGGATGTTTGCGCAGTACTCCGGTCAGGCTCGGTCTTATTTTTTAAGTGAAGGAGGAGTGACCCAACTGAAGCCACTCCAATCAGACTTTAAGTTAAAAATTATATTATTTAGCAGAATGAATGGACATACTGTTCCTAATCCAATTTGGTGTAATCAGAAAATACCAAGACACAAGAGTACCATCACGTGTTTGAGGCTGCAGCAAATTATCATCGTAAAAAAAATCATCACCTGATCTGAAACACATGCTAATCCTGATGGCTATAATTTTGAAGTGTCTTAGCAATGTTGAGGATCCTCACATTGCTGAGATGCTGGTCTCTATTGACTCTTGTCTGAATATATGCCAAAGTGGCAAAATGACAAAAAAACAAAACAAACAATACAGTGATATTGAAATTTTAGTTTGAAACATAAAATTCACAAAAGTGATCCTAATGTTACCAAGTAGAAAAAAGTGCTCTATATTCACACAATAATTTTGTATTTAAGTTATTAAAAATATATATGTTAGTACTTATACTTAAGATAATGCAGTACACTTGAACCCATTAGTGTATGAACTATGTTTAGTTCACATTATGGTGTCCCAAAATACTACATTTGAGTACACTTAAATGTTTTCAAGATGATATCACACATATTTCTATAATTGGAATTTTGACTAAAAACCTTATAGCCCTTTTTAAAACTGTCTTGCTATATCATATATATATTACGCTAATATTTAATTTCCAGTAACGTAGTTAATGTATGTTTAATTTTAGAGTTGCATGTATATATTGTTAATGTATGTTGTTATTACACAGTTGTTATGATATCTTATCTTGCATGCACTGTATTTGATCTGCCCACACATTATTATTTAAGATGTAATCTTCTTGCACTATATTTTCAGAATCAGTTTAATCAATTATAAGCAATTAATAATAATGGGTCAGTATTCAGTCTCTCATAGGTATTTTAACTAGAAGAGGGCACCAAAGGGATACTTCACACACAGTCTTGTGTTTTCAGTGTTCCATTGTTCCTGACATCCTATAGAGATTATATATTTATATTAATAAGAACCATTGTGTGAATGCATGTGACACAGACTCCAAAATAAAACTTTTAGTGAAACATCACAGTGATGCATCATGAGACAAAGAAGCAGTCAGCACTAAATTAAAATAGCGTATACTACAAGATATTAATTCTTAAACTTAAAATATGCAATATTTTTGCCCTTACTAGTCTTGATTTTATACCATATATTATAGGATTAACAACAGGGGAAATAATCAGGTATATAACAGACAAAAAGGTATATAATTTGCGAGACAATGTTTTTGATCTTAATTCTGTCTGGGAAGAATAAAAAACAGAACAGGCTGTTTAATTCAGAAAGGAAATCAAGTGTAGTATACATGTGCTGAAGAACTTCTCTTGATTGACTTTAGATTGTCTACAAGCTAGAATTATTTTAAAATAGGAAATCAGAACTAAACCAGTAAAGATAGTAATTGAGGCATACATCCACCCATTAAAAATCCCATACGAAATATCTTCTTTGCAACCCAGATTGAAAAAGGACAGGCTTTCACAGAAAAGTTTATCTATGTCATGTCTGCAAATAGGGTGTTTCTGAGCCAACAAAATGGCAATTATACTTGCAAAACTTGATAATTCACCAACTGCATAGACAATAATGACCATACTCTGGACAATACATTCTTCAAGTGAAATCCTGTTTGTTTCCTTGAGTAAATATAATAAAGCTCTGGGATAAAAAACCCTGTAGTTCCACACAGATCATTAACACACAGATTACACAAGAAAATGTATATGGGTTTGTGCAGGGCTTTCTCAAAAGCAATAATCACAACTAAGGCAGCATTCAGAACAATAGTCAGAAAGTAAAGAGGAAGTGCGAAAGAAAAAAATATTATCCTGCTGGTCCTGTTCCACTCATTTAGAGCAGTGACAGTGAGAATGTGAGAAAATGAGATATTTTCCATCTCTTTATCAAATCTGTCTCCAGATCAGACAAGGCAGACACAAATAATGTAGATTTTTTTCAAGTGTTCACTCTTGTGTATCTTGTACTGTTGGAAGACTTCAGATCATTAAAATAGAGTTACAAGCAGAATGTTGTATTAAAATGGCTTGAAGGCTTCTGAACTTGCATTCTGCTCACAGCTGCATGAGGGAACTTTATATACAGTCATATATGCAACAACACAATGATCTAAGAGTCCTTTGATAATTTAGAAACAATTATAGAATGCAAAAAACATTATCTTGAAGGCTACTGAAATGGAGGTTCAGCAGAAACAATTTAAAAATCGTACTAAAATAGTACTATTTATCCTAAATTGTAATTTTAGGACCCTTTACATGTTCCTCAGGTAGGCTAGGTACAATACAAATTATAATGTGTATTGCGAAATTTGAATGTTTGGGCACTCAAAAATATTTTATCGCTAATAAATATTACTGGAGCGCATTTTACAAGGGAAAAAACAACAACAACCTCCCTTTATTTCTGTTGATGCTGTTTTCTGTTTACAATTCTGTTTTACTAAAATGCTTCGGTGAAATTATTAAATGGTCATGTATCCAGTGTATGTGAGCTACACACGCTGATTGCTAGGTGTCATTTTTTATATCTTCCTGCAATACAACATGTTCAGATTTGTTTTCATAATTGATAGTAAGGCATTACCAAAAAGAAATAATGACTCAACTAAAATGATATATAAAACTTTGGTTATGCCACATTTTTAATCTGATAAATTTTGTTTATTTAATTGGTTGCATTTTCATAACACCAATAACAGATACTTTTAGTTGGTTTTAGGATGGTTGGTATTCAGTCCTTTAGATTTTGGCCTGCCAATAATCTACAAAAAGCTTGGGTGGCATGTAGATATTTAACCTGAAAATGACACCAAAGTTTTAATTTGTTTTATATTTGTTCTTAGCATCCTAAACATCCACCGTATTTATAAGAACCATTGTTTTAATAATTGTGACACAGGCCTGCTTCATCAGCTTTAATAGCACACAATATATCCAGTGTCAAATGCTAAGACACAAGCATCTATATAAATATACATACAGTATACTTCTTTCAACCCGTCATGATTTCCCGTTGGAGTGCCCACAAGCCCCTCCAGAGGGCACTCCAACCAGAACTTCATTTTCATTACAGAAACTCCATTACCCATCATGCCTCATTCCTGGACTGATCACACTCACACCTGCTCCTCATTGCATCACACACATCTTCAGCTCATCACCACACCCACATACTGATTACACACACACACACATAAAAGCCAGATTCCAACTTCCACTCACCGCGAGGTCTTGTTTTTCCATGTGTAACATTTCTGACCATTTCTGTTTGTTTTCCCATTTGTGATCCTGGACTGTTTATTCGTGTTTTCATTGTTTGCTGCCTGCCTAGATTCCTGCCTGACTTATCGACCTCGATTCTGCCTTGTCTCCATTGTTCTGTTTTGCCGGTATCTGACCCTGCCTGTCTGACCACGAATAAAGCTTGCATATGGATCCACATGCCTCCGTCCCCGTTGTTACACAACCATTACTCCATGTAACATTTATAGTACAGCTTCAAGGATAAATTATGCTTTTTAAATAACATTATACATGAACATTTCACAATAAAATTCAGTTTTAGTGAAAGGTCAAAATAATGCAGAGTAAAGACAAAAAGCATTGATAATGCATTAATAATGTACTATAGTGTTCTTAATCCTTAATCTTTGGAAAATACACAGAACTTTTGCCCTTACTGGACTTAATTTTATACCATATATTACAGGATTGACAACAGGGGGAACAATCAGGAATATTACAGACACAAAAGTATATAACATAGGAGGCAACGTGTTTGCTCTCAATTCTGTCTGGGAAGAATCAAAAAAAGAACAGGCTATGTAGTTCAAAAAGGAAATTGTCACGATCACCAGCTGGAGTGCCCATGAACTCAATTAGAGTGCACTCCACCCTGGACTCAGCCATTGGTTTCTGGACTTAATTTCCCATGTGTCCCTTGACCCTCGTGTCAACATGTCTTGTGCTACCTTTGTAAATGTGTCATGTTTTGATTTTTTTCCTTGTATTCCATGTGTCTTGTTCTCATTGATTGGTTCTCCCCTCTGTACAGAATAAGCCCTCACCCTCTCTCTTATGCTGATTATTGTTTAGCCTTGTTTTCTAGTTCCAGTCTTTTCCTTGTTTCATTGTGTTCTTGACCTTGGACTGTTTTCTAGTTTTTTTTTTATTGTTTGCTGCCTGCCCTGACCCTTGCTTTGTTATCAGATACACTCTTTTGCCTTTGCCTGGATTGTACAGTTTGCTGGTGTTTGACCCTGCTTGTTTGACCACATCTTGTTAATAAAGTTTTGCACTTGGATACCCACTTGAACCTCAGTCCCTTCGTAACAGAAATTAAGTGTGGTATATATGTGCTGAAGAACTTGTCTTGATTTACTTTAGATCTTCTACAAGCTAGAATTATTTTAAAATAGGAAATCAGAACTAAACTAATTAAGAAAATTGCAGTGGCATACATCCATCTGTTTAAAATCACATTCAAAATATCTTTTTTGCATGCAAGATTGACCAAGGACAGGTTTTCACAGAAGAGTTTATTTATGTCATGTCTGCAAAAATCATAATAGCTAAAATGGCCATTACACTCGCAAAACAAACATTTGTTTTGTAAACATTTGTGTTACCATGACAAAGACTGACGCGTTTGAATTACATTCCAAAGAGATGGAATGGTTCTGTAAAGAGAACCGTTCGGCACGATAGAGGAAAAACGGCTATAGGTATTAAAGCGTGACATTTACAAGCACAAACATTATTATTGCTGCTAAAATGTACAATTGAGACATATTTCAACATTTCAAAATGCACAAATCACTATGTATTTTGAGTTAAAAAAATAACTAAAAATACTTTGCCACCTTTCTTGACAAATTACTACCTCTTACCTTTCTTCTGTGTCCATGGTCACACCTAGGGGTAGACTTTGCCATTGATTTGCCACCCTCTGATAGATTTGCCTGCATTTTAGTAGCAGTAGATAAATTCTCCTATAGGCCTGTTGACTGGTTAAGCCTGAAATGACTTCCCACAGCTATGGAGACTGCAGAGGTATTTCTATATTTGAATATTCTTCTTCTCACTACTAGTTTTGACCGTAAGCCTGTTTTCAGAGTATCACCCACAGAGCAACAGACAAACTGAGAGAAAGATCCATTAGATAGGTCATTACTTCTGTCACAGCCTCCAGAAATCCTTTAACCATTACATCACCTGGGCATTGGCTATCTCTATTGTGCCCAGGCGAGTGTCAGAAAGCATGTTCAGTCTAGGCAAGCAAGCAAAACAGGAAGGAGACCCAAACATCAGAGTTAAATGCCTTGAAAATTTATTCATCTTTGTTAACGCTATTAAAAAAATACAGTTGTTCATTGTTAGTTCATGTTAGTTCACAGTGGATTATTTAATGTTAACAAACACAACTTTTGATTTTAATAATACATTAGTAAATATTGAAATGAATATTAACTAAGATTAAGAAATTGTCACGATCTTGGTTGCGAACTCTGGCCCATACTCTCATTAACACAAGAATAAAAGCCAGCTTTCAACCTCAACTCACCGCGAGGTCTTGTTTTCCATGTGTAACATTTCTAAGCGTCCTTTCCTGTGTTTGTTTTCTCCGTTGGACTGTTTACCTGGTATTTTGATCTTGACTGTTTATTCTCTGTTTTGTGATTGTTTGCTGCCTGCCCCGACATCTTCCTGATTTACCTCGACTCTAATGTAGTCCGGATAACAGTCTGAGAGTCTGTGGTGATGGGCCAGATTTCGCAACCAAGATCGTGACAGAAATGCTGTAGAAGTAATTGTTCATTCTTAGTTCATGTTAACTAATGAAACCTTATTGTGAAATGTTTCCTGCCTTTAGTTGTTATTTTGGAATAATTGTAAAAATGCATAAAACAGTATAAAGTTTAGAATTAGAATTAAAAATATAAAACAAAGTAATATATTTATATAAAAATATAATAATAAAATGTTAATAAAATACAGAATATAATTAAGATAATTACAGAATTTACAGAATATCATTAATAAGTATTTTCTCTTTATGTAATGTTTATTTTCAGATTCATTTTCATAATTAATAGGGAGACATTATATAACGGATGATAAGTGAAGTGAAGTGAGTGAAGTGAAGTGACTTGTGGCCAGGTATGGTGACCCATACTTGGAATTTGTGCTCTGCATTTAACCCATCCAACGTGCACACACACAATGAGAAGTGATCAACCACACACACACCGTGAACACACACCCGGAGCAGTGGGTAAAGTGATATTTAAAACTTTGGATATGCCACATATATAGTCTGATAAATTTAGTTTACTCAATTGGTTACACTGTAATAACAATAAAAGATCATCTTTTTCTAATCTTTTTTTGTCTGGTTGTGTTTTGGTTGGAGAAAGTGAAATAGAACTAATTAAGAAAACCTATGAACACATGAGGACAGAATATGGCTTGTCTCCAAAAATGCTGGGTGCATCAAACTTATCTAAGGTGAATTACAGTGTTATGATTGTTGATTACATCCTGCAGCTTCACTGTGTTAATGAGAACTAATAACCATGTTTTTATTTATTTTTGCATTTTTTATTAACTTTAATTATTAAAGATGTGTCAGAAAGTGTCATGTGGTAAGATGATGTGTCATAACAAAAACAGCTATAAATTATTTATAACAGTAAATACTACAAGTTCCTGAAACTTTGGAAAATACACAATATGTTTGCCCTGATTGGATCTGATTTTATACTATTATATTACAGGGTTGACAACAGGGGAACAGTGAAGAATATAACAGACAAAAAATGTAAATACTGTATGAGACAATGGGGGAAAAAGTGGATTGTGTAATATTTGAATGTCTTTGTCCTGGGTGGTTTGTAACATCATCTTCTTGCACTGAAATAAGTGGTGGCCATCAGCAAATAAATATTGCCCATCTAGAAGATATTCAGTCTTTTGGATTTTGGCTCACCAGTGATCTTACAAAAATCTCGGGAGGCATGTAAGTTCTTAAACAGAAGATGGCACCAGAGTCTTACCGTGATACTTTTGATAGCATGATTGTTCTTAGCATCCTACAGATACAATGTATTTATAAGAAACATTGTTTTAATGAATGTGACACAGGCCTGCTTCATCAGCTTTAATAGCACACAATATATCCGGTGTCAAATGCTAAGACACAAGCACCTATATAAATGTACATATACTTCTTTCAACCATTACTCCATGTAACATTAATAGTACAGCTTAAAGAATAAATTACCCTGTTTAAATAAAATTATGAACATCTCAAAGTAAAGGTCTGAATAATGCAGAGTAAAGACAAAAATAATTCAGCACTAAATTATAATATTTTATACTACAAGTTCTTAATCCTTAATCTTTGGAAAATGCACAGTATTTTTGCCCTTACTGGACCTAATTTTATACCATATATTACAGGATTGACAAAAGGGGGGACAATCAGGAATATTACAGTAAAAAACGTGTATAGCATACGAGGCAATGTTTTTGCTCTTAATTCTGTCTCAGAAGAATCAAAAAAAACACAAACTGTGTAGTTCAGAAAGGTAATCAAGTGTGGTATACATGTGCTGAAGAACTTCTCTTGATTTACTTTAGATCGTCTACAAGCTAGAATTATTTTATAATAGGAAATCAGAACTAAACTAATTAAGATAATTGCAGTGGCATACATCCATCCATAAAAAATCACATTCAAAATATCTTGTTTGCATGCAAGATTAATCAATGAAAGGTTTTCACAGAAAAGTTTATCTATGTCATATCTGCAAAAAGGGTGTTTCGTAGCAGATAAAATGGCCATTACACTCAGAAAACAAGGATATATCCAAATAAAAGCCACCAGGCTCCGCACAGTAAAGGGTGACATAATACTGTGATAATGTAAAGGTCGACAGATCGCTACATACCTGTCAACAGCCATTACACTTAAATTTGAGAATTCACCAGCACCATAAACAATGATGACAAGACTTTGTGCAATACATTCTTTAAGTGAAATCCTGTTTGTTTCTGTGAGTAAATATAATAAAGCTCGGGGATAAAACCCTGTAGTTCCACACAGATCATTTACACAGAGATTACACAAGAAAATGTACATAGGCTCATGCAGGGTTTTCTCAAAAGCAATAATCATAATCAAGGTGGCATTCAGAAAAATAGTCAGAATGTAAAGAGGAAGCGCGAAAGAAAAAAATATGATCCTGCTGGTCCAGTTCCACTCATTCAGAGCCGTGACAGTGATAATGTGAGAAAAGGAGATGTTTTCCATCTCTTTTCAAAATCTGACTCCAGATCAAAGAAGGCTGGCACAAACAATGTAGAATTTCTCCTGTGTTCAGTCTTGTTTATCTTGTTAAATTGTTGGAAGACTTAATTATTTAAAATAAAGGTATAAGCAATATGTTGTATTAAAATGGCTTAAAGGGCTGTGAGGTTTGGTGAAGGCCTTTGAACACCTCTTCTAGAGATCCATCCTGCATTCTACTCGTAGCTCGATAAGGGAATTTTATACACTCAGATACACAACATTGTAATGATCTAACAGTCCTTTGATAATTCAGAAATTAGCATAGAATTCAAACATGATTGTGATGTGTTTTAGATGTCTTTATCCTTAATTCTGAAGCACCTGATTATTTCAGGAAATGGTGGTCCTGCAGAAAATATTTTAACTAAAAAGACTCTTTAACTAAAATAATATTGTTTAAGATTAACTGCATCTGAACTAAATTTCCATTTTATGACCCTTAAAGGTTCCTGGACTTTTCTAAATACCAAATATTTTCAATACAGCTGCAAACTTTACCATAAAACTCTTACAATGTGGATTGTGAAATCTGAATGTGTGGGCATTCTAAAATTATTTTCCAAAGTTGTAAACAAATATTACTGGAGGGCATTTACATTCTAAATAATATTTCAGAATTTTTAGGAAAATGTTTCAATTCTGCTTTACTGAAACACTTCAGAAATATTAGTATGTTGTCCTGTATTCAGTGTATGTGAGCTACACACATTGATTTTGAGGTATATCTGAAAATCAATCAAGTTTTACAAATACAAGCTTTTCTGAAGGTGCAGGACTTCGTAAAAGTAACATCTGTAACACTTCACTGGCAAGTGATGTCAATATATAATATAATATAAATTTCTTATAAAGTTATCATTTTTTAATAATACAGCTATGTCACAATTATTTAACCCCTATTCAACATTGTTGTTTTTAGTCACTTATTTTATAGTGAAAAACAAAATTGTCTTAAAGGGGTCATATAACGCAAATTTCCACAAGCTGATATGATTCTTTAGGGTCTTAAAGAAAAGTCTGTAATATAGTTTAAAATTTCTCAATGGTAGTGTAAAAAACACCCATTTTACCCTGTCAAAAACAGCTCTTTTCAAAACACTCTGTTTTGTGTACTTCCCCTTTAAATCTTCACAAACTCTGCTGACCCTGCCTGTCATGATGGCCAGCTGGAGTGCCCACAAATTTCACCAGAGGGCACTCCTCCCCAGACTGTTATGTATGTGCTACCCCTGTATGTGTTCCCCTGTCTTGTTCTAGAGACTTTTATTGTGAAGTGTTTGTCTCCCATTGTTTCCATTCTCCCTTGTTCTGTTACTCCTTGTTAATCATCTTGACAACTCATCTGTTCCGCCCCCTTGTTAACTTGTTGTCTCGCCTTTAAAAGCTGTATGTGTTTGTAGCCTAGCCACCGAATTTTAAGTTTGTCTCGTACAAAGCATTTCCTAGTTTCCTAGTCCTGTCCTATGTTTCCTGTTTATTATTCTCTGTGTACCGTCCTCTGCTGTGTTTCTGGATTTTTGCCCTGTCTTGCTCCCACTGGATATAGTTTGCTGATCGACTGACCCTGCTTGTTAACTGGACTATTTTAGTTCGTTTGCCTTTACCATATCTGTTCACTGTTGTTTGACCCTGCCTGTTTTGACCACACCTTTCAATAAAAGTCTGCAGATGGATCAGCATGTCTCAGTCCCTTTCGTTATAGAATACTGAGCCAAACAAGGATCCAGCAGCTTTCCGAGTAGACTCTGCCCAGGTACAGACCTAGCTGAAAAGCTGTTTGACTTACGGCAAGGAAGTTTATTCAGTGAGGATTATGTTTCTCAGTTTTGTGAACTTTCCTTTTGGGTGTCCTTTGACGAGATTGTGTTAAAAGATCTCTTTTGTTTTGGATTGAATTAACCAATACAGTCTTGGTTACCTGAAGGAAAATTTTATTGTACTCTGCGAGACTTCATGAATTATGCTTTACTTAATGCGGGCCCTTCATTCATGGTGGGTGTCGTGGAGGAGGAACCTGACTCTAGCGTCATGTCTGTGACTGAAATGGCGGACAAGCTGGAGCCAGAGTCACTGCACAAGATGGCTGCCAACCTAGAGCCTCTGCGCAAGATGACCCCCAACCCCGAGCTGCTGCACGAGATGGCCGCCAACTCAAAGCCACTGCACAAGATGGCTGCCATACCAGAGCCTACACCCATTTCGGATTTTAAGCCACAGTCTTCAACCACCATGGATGCCGCTTCTGTGTTCCCCTGCATCGTGGATGTTGCTCTTGAAGACACCAGGGCATTCCGAGGGCGTTTGAGGCTGGTGTTAAATCTGGTGGACCCTCCATTGATGTCAGTGAGTGCCGCCGGTGTACCCAGAGCTTCAGAACGGGACATCACTGAGACTGTTCCCTTATCTTCTGTGCTCCCAGTAATGCCCGTCGCTATTCTGAGTGTGTGGGCTGCACACTGTGCTCCTGTGGCTATGTCTGTCCACGAGCCCAGTCCAAGACTCTGTTCCTGGGATCTCCTCAGTCCACAAGTCTGCTCCTGAGACCACTCCAGAGACCACTCCAGCCCATGAGTCTGTTCCAGAACCTGCACCTGTCCACGAGTCTGGTCCCGAAACCTCATCTATCCATGAGTCTGCTCCAGAGGTCTTGCCTGTCCACGAGCCTACCTCAGAGGCCTTATCTGCTCACCTGTCAGCTCTCAAGACCGCCACAGTCCACGAATCTGCTCCAGCACCCCTTGAGGTGTTGGCCTACGCCGTAGATCCTCTAGGGGTAGCTTTAGAGGCCCCCAGAACCCCTGGGGGTGTTGGCTTGTTCCGTAGATCCCCATGGAGGATTCTCTACTGGAGAGGGCATCTGTGCCGTCTTCTCCACACTGGAGGACATCTGTGCCATCTGATCAAATTCCACCAGAGGGCACTCCACCACAGACTTTTAAGTATGTGCTATCCCTTTCTGTGTTCCTCTGTCTTGTTCTAACGACTTTTATTGTGACTTGTTTGTCTCCTATTGTTTCCATACTCCCTTGTTCTGTTATTCCTTGTTAATCACCATGACAACTCATCTGTTCTGCCCCCTTGTTAACTTTAATTCTAATTAGCACATCATTAGTAAAGGTGATTTGCAAAGATTCATTAAAAGACATTATACTGACTGCTTCTGTAATGGCTGGCTCATGAATGATTGGCGGGAATATAAACTCATTTAAGTAGATCAAGGGCGCACGTAAATTAATGTTAATCCTTTGCGTCTTCAGCCACTCAGATGTCGGGACTAAATGGCTACTGCTATGTTCATTATTACATTCAACAACAAAACACCTCAATCGCTTAGGAGTCATACTTGTCTCTGCATCTCGGACTGATGACGGCTCACTCAGCTGGTGTAACACAACCCTGTGCTCTCTTGGGGCTCTGGTGAAATTTTGAAGTGGGGAGAATCCTGTTTTCCCAAATGTTTTCCTAGTCTGTCTCTAATCCCTATGAGTTATCCCAATGATATTTCAGTCTGCAGCACGTCAATCGAAATCCCCGTCGACAAGCTGTCTGTTGAAATTCCTCCATGTTGTCAGGAATTCCAGGATATCTTTTGCCCCAAGAGAGCCACCCAGCTACCGCCACAACGGCCATGGGACTGTGCCATCGATTTTATCGAGGCTGAGCCAGTGCCCCATGGGAAAGTCTACCCTCTGTCACTCCCCGAGCAGAAGGCCATGGAGGAGTACATAGAAAAGGCCCTCTCCCAAGGATACATCCACCCTTCTACGTCCCCTGCTGCTTCGAGCTCCTTCTTTGTGGCTAAGAAGGACGGTGGCTTGCGGCCTTGTATAGATTACCGAGCCCTGAACAACATCATGGTCAAGTATCGATATCCTCTTCCCCTCGTCCCATCAGCGCTCGAACCTCTCCGTGGAGCACGGGTCTTCATGAAGCTGGACCTCCGCAACACGTGTAACCTCATCTGAATACGTGAGGGGGACGAATGGAAGATGGCACCTAGCGGCCACTACAAATATCTGGTCATGCCGTATGGGCTCGTCAATGCCCCATCCGTATTCCAAAGCTTCATGGATGAGGTGCTCCGGAAGTTTCTCCATCATAGTATATATTGACGACATCCTCATTTACTCCTGGAGCCTGGCCGAACATCTTCTATATCTGAAAGCTAAAAATTTGTCTCTTTCACCAGTCTTCTGTGCAGTTTCTGGGGTTCCACATCGATGTGCAAGGAGTCAAGATGGATGAGGAGAAAGTGGAAGCCATCACTTCCTGGCCAGAGCCGTGAACGGTAAAGAAGCTCCAAAGGTTTCTAGGATTCGCAAATTTCTATCGTCGGTTCATTAAGAATTACAGTGCCATTTCATGTCCCCTCACCAGTATGCTCAGAGGCAAGCCCAAGTCACTGTCCTGGACTCCATCAGCCATGGAGGCATTGCACAATCCTGATCCTGAGCTCCCGTTCGTGGTGGAGGTGGATGCTTCTACCACCGGGGTGGAGGTAGTGCAGTCTCAGCGGCAGGGGTACCACCGAGACTCCATCCATGCGCCTTCTTCTCTCGTAAGCTCAGCCCGGCGGAGGTCAACTACAACATCTGCAATCAGGAGTTGTTGGCCATTAAGCTCGTCTTGGAGGAATGGTGACATTGGCTGGAGGAGGTAGCTCATCCATTTGTGGTACTCACTGACCATAAAAATCTCCAGTACCTCCGGTAAGCCAAGCGTTTGAATCCACGACAAGCCATGTGGGCCCTGTTCTTCACAAGGTTTAATTTCTCTATTTCCTATCATCCAGGTCATAAGAATGTGAAAGCCGATGCCCTGTTCCATGGTGCTGAGGAGGTACTGGAATAAATCAGAATCTTCTCGCTACTCTGCCGGGCTGTCCGACTGGACACCAGTATGTTCCATGCACTCAATACACCCAACTTATCCACTCCTCTCATACCTCTTTGGGCACTGGCCACCCGGGGGCCAACGAGACTCTCTCGCTGCTCAAAGATTGCTTCTGGTGGCCGGAGATGGCCCAGGACATGAGGAGGTTCATGCAGGGGTGTAAGAAGTGTGCGATGTCAAAGAGTCCACGCCATTTACCAGCTGGCAAACTCCTACCCCTGCCAGTCGCCCCTGGTCACACCTAGGAGTAGACATTATGATGTCTATGATGTCACAGCCAGGCCAGGCTCTGCCCCCTCACAATCATCACTACAAAACCACAGTTCACTCTGCACTCAGCGTCCAGCCTCGTCAATGACCAGAAGGACCTAGCACTCCCTTACCGGTCTGCTCTACTAACTTACCTGAATCTCTTACCTGTTCTAATCTCGTATTCTCCAATGTCTCCAGAGTTCCCTGTGTCTCCTGTGTGTTCCTGGTGTTCCCGTGTCGTGTTCGTCTGGTCAGTCATCTGTGGTGTGCGCTGCAACGTGTCTCTGTCACCCTGCAATCATTGGACTACTTTCCCCGTTACCTCATCTGGACCATATCCACTTCTTCACAATCACCCGGATTTCCTCTGCCACCGTCAGTCTCATATCTGTGCAATAACCTTAATAAATATATAATTGTTTCACCTACCTTCCTGTGCTCCTGTCACGATCTTGCGGGAGGTAGAATGCAGGAGTCGCGGAGTATATCAAAGTGAGTCTTGTAATTATTGAACTTAGAAACAATGTAGTACATGAAGACAGATACAGAACATGAAGACAAAGATAATGACCAACAAGGGAGGCTAGGAACACAGGGTAGTTAATTACTGAGACGTAATAAGACAACTCAAGACACATGGGCAACACAGCTGGAAACAAATAAACATAATGAACTCATCGGGGACAGGAACTACTGTACCAAATATGGGCATACACGTGGAGAGCAAAACCAAAACAGAACACACAAAAAACCTAACAGCTTCGTCCCTTCTGTGACAAAATGATGCGATTTCTATTTTTCCTTTTCTTTAGTGTGGTATGTAGCTGATTGTGAATGTGTAAAATAATGGGACTCGGTAAGAACAAGTCATCATGGGGAGTGAGCCCTTTATATGCGCATGCAAAATATCTTACAGGTTCTGTGCTGAAATTAGTTCATCTGTTTCGAGTCTTCCGGTTTAAGTCATTTGTTCATCATGTGACAGCCTGATAAGCTTATCCAATGCAGTTTGAGCCAGAAAGAAAATTGATTAGGTCATCTCTTGAGTCTTCGAGTATTTCGAGTTGTTTGTTCATCACATGACAGCCCTATAAACGTAACCATACATTCTGAACCAGAAGGAGACTTAATAATAACCGACTCCTTATTACATTTGTTACCACATTTAGTTATAGAAAAGAACCATCATGACAGAAATTCACACATTTGTTAACTGTAAGAAATAAAAAGCTACAATTTGAGATGAGAATAGCATGTAACTGTAAAAGTAAATAATAATAATAATAATAATAATAATCATTCGTTCATTTTTTAGATTCATTCATTTTGCTGAACAAGACTCAAAGGACCAAGTCAGTAAAATGATCCAAACCTCTCATCACTATAAAATTCCTCATTCAAACACGCCCCCATTTGTCTACATCAAGATGTAGTAATATTTGCATAATGCAGCCCAAATCGTCACGCAAAGAAAAAGGGTGTGGTTTCAGTAACTATAGGAGAGTTGATGCAGCCATCAGTGTTGCCAAGTATGTTTTCCAGTGGAATTGGGCTACTTTAACACTCAGTGGGATGTTTTCCATGTCTGCGGTTTGAAGCGACCCCAGTAACGTGATATTTAGCCCTATGAATGCAACTTTTATCAGGGGAATCCCACTGAAAAATGTGTATATTACACCACATGAATGCCACTGTTGACCAAGAAAAAAAATAAAAGGTTAACTTGAGCATGCTAAAATTCATTCAGAATCGGAACGAAAAAACAATACAGGTCAGGCTACAGTTTAGATTTGCACATGCTGATTTGCTGAGTTAGATGCGTTTCTAGGTCAACATATTTTATTGACCCTGAAACAACATTTTAATACCAAAATTTAGTCTTGACCATATCTCTACACCTAAACCTAGCCTTAACCATGACTAATCCCTAAAATCAGAGTAAATCATGAATCACATTGATGTACAAGCACCAAACACAGATTGTGAGCCTGAACTTCACAAAAACTATAAACTGGTTCTTCAAATCTGATTGGTTAATCACAATGTTGGTCAAGGGTCAACAAAGACATTGATCCAGGAACATGTTACACTTGGTAACATCAGGCTCTGCATTTAGATTCATGCGTCAGATACTGGTCATGCCGAAGGAATTCCATATAGCACTCTCTAGGGGATGCAGAGTTTCCATTTAAAATTGCATTATTATATTAATACCAATAATAAATAAACCTTTGGCTGGTTATATTTTGCCTAGAGGCATTGACATAGAACTAGTTAAAAAACATGAGGACAGGTGTCCTCTGGGTTACTAAAAATATTTCAAAAATCCTGGGCATTTAGGTTATTACTAAAAGATGACATCAAACTGTTGCATATGATAACAGTTTTCTTGGCTGAGTTTCAGGGCTATTGTTAATAATAATTTGGTACATTTAACATAAAAATTGTACAGCAGTGTGTAGCAGAACCAGTGTACAGCATCCACTTGAAGAATGCGACGACAGCCTTATTGCACCGAACAGTCTTCTGTGTTAATAAGAACTAACTACAGTTTTAATGCATGTGACAAAGACCTGTTTTGTTTTGATATTAAAGATGTGTCTAATGTAGTGTCAAATACTCATAAGCATTTATAAAAATCACATATTTCTGATCTTTTAAATCATGTGACATTAATGCTACAGCTTAAACAATACATTATTTTTGTATAAATAACATTATCACATTTATCATTGCCACTTTTTATAAAGCATTGATGCATCATAGCAAAAAACTAAACAAAACAAAGCAAAACAAAAAACAGTCAGCACTAAATTAGTTATGACATTGAATACTAGGAGTTATTCATCCTTGAACTTTGGAAAATATAAACTATTTTTGCCCTGATTGGACCTGATTTTATACCATATATTATAGGATTGACAACAGGGGGAATAGTCAGGAATATAACAGACAAAACTATATATGCTACATTAGACAATGTTCCTACTTTTAACCACGTATAGAGAGAATCAAAAAGACCACAAATTGTGTTCAGGAAGGAAATCAAGTGTGGTATACATGTGCTGTAGAACTTTTCTTGATTTACTTTAGATCTTCTACAAGCTAGAATTATTTTTAAATAGGAAATCAGAACAAAAACAAAAAAGACTGCTATGCTGATATGGATAAATCCATTAAAGGTCCCTTGAAAAATATCTTGTTTGCATGCAAGATTCAGCAAGGAAAGTTGTTCACAGAAAAGTTTATCCATGTCATGTCTGCAAAAAGGGTGTTTCAGAGCCAGTGAAATGGCTATTACACTGACAAAACAAGGAAATATCCAAATAAAAGCCACCAGGCTCCGCACAGTAATAGGTGACATAATACTGTGATAATGTAAAGGTCGACAGATTGCTACATACCTGTCAACAGCCATTACACTTAAATTTGAGAATTCACCAACTGCATAAACAATGATGACAAGACTTTGTGTGATACATTCTTCAAGTGAAATCCTGTTTGTTTCCGTGAGTAAATATAACAAAGCTCGGGGATAAAACCCTGTAGTTCCACACAGATCATTAACACACAGATTACACAAGAAAATGTACATAGGCTCATGCAGGGTTTTCTCAAAAGCAATAATCATAATCAAGGTGGCATTCAGAACAATAGTCACAAGGTAAAGAGGAAGCGCGAAAGAAAAAAATATGATCCTGTTGGTCCAGTTCCACTCATTCAGAGCCGTGACAGTGATAATGTGAGAAAAGGAGATGTTTTCCATTTCTTCTTCAGATCAAACAAGGCCAACACAAACTAGTATTTCTCTTGTGTTAAATTTTGTGTTATCCTGTTGAAAGACTTTTTAAATTGTTTAAACTTAAAAGCAATATGTTGCATAAAAAAACAACAACAAAAGGTCTTGGCTGTAAGGGCTGTGAGGTTTTGTGAAGGCCTTTGAGCAGCTCATTTAGAGATCCACCAGTCACACCAGCTCACAGCAGCATAAGAGAACTTTATATACAGTTGGAAACACAACATAACAGTCCTTTGATAATTCAGAAATAATTACTGAATGACCTGGTTACAGTTTCTATGATTATCCTTCTGAAGCAGCCAATAGTTTCTGATAACTTGTTAACTAAAATCTCATAAAGAACACCAACAGCTTCATAGTGAAGTGAACAATTAATTCTGGATGAATTAATATTTAATCTATTTTAATAAATTGTTGTTATAGGTCAGCATCTAATTATAGAGGCAATGCAATCATACAATATCTTACATAATAATAGTGTGTGTGTGTTGTTTTTTTCCCCCTAAAAAAATTACAGATTTAAAAAACAGCTTTTATATTTACAACTGTTAATGTTAACTTATTTTGCTCTGTTTCAACATGGAATAAATAATTCCATTAACAAATGTAGATAATTAATTAGAACAATGATGATGGATAATTGGATGGTTTTCTAAGGAAAAGTCAGTGGAACAACACTGGGGCCTTGTTGATTAAATACGTTGCTTTGCAGACTTTTATTTGTTTAATGTATTCATTTTTATATATAATTAAAATTTGACCATAAACTCATGATTTTTATTTTGATATACATCATGACAATCATGAATCATCAAGGAGCACAGCCCACACTTACTGTTTTTCCAAGTGAATAAGCAATGTTTTTAATCAGTATGTTTTGATCTTAAGCTTTGGAATACATGTTTTGCTTTAGTCCTAATAGGAGTTAGTACAATTCCATATATTATAGGATTAACCAGAGGCGGAATGATCACAAAGGAGACTGACAGCAAGTTTTTAAAACCCTGAGGCAGACTGCTAGTTCCATACCGCTCATAAAAGCTATTAAAAAGTGACCAGACCACATAATTCAAAAAAGCTACCAAATGTGGCAGACATGTTGTCATGAACTTCTTGTTGTTTTGAACAGAGTGCTTACAAGCGATTATGATTTTTATATAAGACAAAAACACAAACCACACCAGAGCATTAATAGCACATGTTAATATTCCATTGACTACAAACTGAGCAGTGTCCACCCTGCAGACAAGTCTCTCCAAGACCCAGTTTTCACAGTACAGTTTGTTTATCTGGTTCATGCAAATAGGAAACCTGAGCGTCATGAGTATCATTAGTATTGCAGTGCAGCAGGGAAACATCCAAATGAAAGTCAGCAGCCTCCAAACCATGATGGTTGTCATGACAGTATGGTAGTACAGAGGTTTGCAGATTGCTAAGTATCTATCGAACGCCATTACGCACAAATTAGTGAACTCACCTATTGCATAGGTGAAAATGGCAAAGCTTTGGATGGCACATCCTTCCAAAGTGATAACATTGGTTTCTTTAAGTAAATAATACAGCAGGGGTGGGTACAATCCTGTGGCCCCATATAATCCATTTAAACACAAATTGCACAAAAAAATATACATAGGCTGGTGGAGAACTTTCTCCAGAACAATTATGACAATCAAGACTGTGTTGACAAAAATGGTCAGAAAATAGCCAGGCAAGGCAAAAGAAAATACAGTGACCCTGCTGGACCAGCTGGTGTCATTCAAAACTGTGAGAGAGAAAGAGGAGAAGGAGGAGATGTTGTCCATTCCACTTGACAAACTAACACATACCAGACACAAATGCAAAAACAAAAGCATCTTAGGAAAAGTACAATCATAATGAATGCTAATATCATACTTTCTCGCATACATTTTTTTGTATACACAAAATGGATTCCGACTTAGTATATTTACAGTCAAACACTTTGTGCAGCATAGAAAATCATTTGATGAAAAAGCTTAAAAAGCTCTCCAAAAGAATTGCATTTGTACCTGATAAACTAAAAGAGAGTGTGAAAAATGTTGAGGTGCTCCGGAAAGTCCGTCTGTTCTTTGCTGTGATGAAGATTTCCAAATGCTCATGGCTCATGACAAGTTTATATAACACAGGGTCAGAGGATAGGGTGAGTTTATTAACCCCTTTGATAATTATGTTTGATGTCACTTATTATTATTATTGTCTTGTAGCTGTTTATTGATATGCTGATGTACTTTAGAGAAAAGCACCTTGTGGTGCTCTGAGTAAGCCTTTAGAGGGAGCTCTTGTACGTGCTCAGAAAATTTATGCAAAATGTACATTTTAGATATCAGTTAAATATCTTTCAGTGTGTTTTTTAAAACATTGAATATATTTCATATTTTCTTAATTATAGTTTTTATTGTATTTATATTATGATTTCTGTTGATTTTCTTCATTATTGTTTCTAAATGGAATTGATTCTATGGCAGCTTTATGAATAATACACAAAATCTAGCACACTTATGGATGTGGTATTTAGTAGTAATCTGACCAATTTTGGGGTCTCGGGGACCAACTGTTCACATTATTTACCCAGACGTCTCACAAATTTAGGGAAAATACTTTTCTGTGTTGCAAAATTAAGTGAATAGTGCTCTTACACACTACTGATATTTATCAATAAATGTTTTATGGTTTACTGATGCTGACACATTTAGAGGGTATGCATGCAATGTCATTATCAGAATGTGGTTCCACTCACTGAGTGGCAAAAGACTGAATTAGATAGAGCTTTGCAATTGACTGTACAGATACATCTGACAAGAAAAGTCTTGGTTACGTATGTAACCCTCGTTCCTTGAAGGAGGGAACGGAGACATTACGTCATTGACTGACGTCATGGGGTCCCACCTGGGAGACCAGTCGACTCTGATCTTTGGAAAAAATGCAAATGGGATTTGGCCAGTGGTTTTTGCATGCCAAGCCACTCCCCCGTACATACGGGTATATAAGATGGCGATGTGCAAACCAGCATTAGGTTTCTGCTGAGGAGCCGATCGCAACCGACTCCTCAGCGCAGTACGACCTAGTGGCAGGAGGGACGTAACCGAGACGTTCCCTTTCAGTCAGTCACTATGACGTTACATCATTTACTGACGACATGTGGTCCCTATGGAAAACGCCACAACCCAGACTGTGTTACGTAGGAGGCTGCAGGGACAGCGTGTCAGACAAAACGGAAATCCCACGCAACCTTCCCAACACGGTGGAAGAACCGTGGAAAAGAATGGCAGGCCCGAGGAGAGTGAAGGAAGCCCTCCATTGGCCACAGCACAAGCTACTCCGCTTAGCTCGAAGTGTGGGGCAGCGGAGGAGCCAGATGTAACCTGTTGGAAACACTGGGGTGTAGCGCTCGGATTCCGAAGGAATGGCTCTGCAAGCCTACACCCGCCCCGGCCTTCCGGATTTACCTGATGTTACTCAAAACACGGGAGGCCACAGGATCCACACGAAGATTGTAAAATCTAACAAAGGTGTTGGGTGTCGCCCAACCCACAGCTCTGCAGATGTCCGCTAGAGAGGCGCCGTGCACCAACGCCCAGGAGGAGGCCACACTCCGAGTGGAATGGGCTCTCACCCCCAGGGGCCACGGCATCCACCACCCAATGAGCCAACATCTGTTTGGAGACAGCATTCCCCTTCTGCTGACCTCCAAAGCAGACAAAGAATTCGAGAAACAAATCGCTGACCGAGAATGTCTGCAGGTCCCCCATCCTCTTCATCGAGGTCAGCGCGAGCAGGAGCGAAGTCTTTAAAGATAAAAACTTGAGCTCAACTGCATCGAGCGGTCCCAAGAAGGGATTAGGTGCGATCTGGTCGGATTCAAACTTCTCGCACCCCTGAGGAACCTGACGATCAGGTGATGCCTTCCCAAAGAAAGCCCATCCACCGCATCGTGGTAAGCCGCGATGGTGGCGAAATAGACTTTCAAAGTGGAAGGGGACAGCCTCCGTTCCACCTTTTCCTGATGGAAGGAAAGCACCACACCGACCAAACATCTCTGAGGGTCCTCTTGGCGAGAGGAACACCAGTCAGTGAACAGACCCCACTTCAGAGTAGGCCTGCCTCATAGAGGGGGCTCTAGACTGAGGGATAGTGTCTACCACGGCCTGGGGAAAGCCAGCGAGGTCTACCGAGTCCCATCCAGAAGCCAGATGTGCAGGTTCCACAGATCGGGATGCGGGTGCCAGATTGTGCCCATCCCTTGAGAAAGAAGGTCCTTCCTCAGGGGAATCTTCCAGAGAGGAGCTGTCGCCAGGAGCATGAGGTCCGAGAACCAGGTTCGGTCTTGAGAAGGCCCCGGGGCCAGCTGTGCATCCTCTTCCAGAGCACCAAAAGAGACGCTGGGTTTGCTGCTTGACGAACCGGTGCCCTGTCTGACAACTCCACGGGGCCTCGGGTAGGGTGGTCTGGAGCCCGTGGCGATTTACCCTGTCACCCTGAGGTCTGCCAAGCCGCTAGCCGATGCAGCCGAGGAGCCTTTACAGCCCCCGAAGCTAGCCTTCTAATAAAAGAAAGCCGCGACCTAAGTGAAGCTATGGTCATACACTCGCAGTGAGGGCATGAGCAATCCGTGAAGACTCTCTCAGCATGACTGAGGCCCAGATAAGTGAGACAGTGATCGTGGCCGTCGTCAGAGGTGAAGAAACTCCCACACCCAGAAGCACATGGTCAAAAAGACAGCCCGGAGGACATGCTTTAGCGACCGTGCAGATGTTTTGTAACACCATTTATTTCGGATGTTTTGACATTGATGAGAATTCATGGTTGATATATGTGTCCAGCTATGTGTACCCCTCCACTCACATGCTCTAGTACCAACCAGTTCTCGCGAGCTAGTATCAGCCAGTCAATTAAATGATTGGGAACTTTCCTAAAAAAGAGGCAAGAGAAAGGTAAGAAAGGTAAAAGAAAACAGTTTGACTCCGTGGTATAATGAGCACACTCGCACCCTAAAGAGAGCAGCCCGGAAA
>JAUMHE010000032.1:1465790-1478142 GCA_032359235.1 Enteromius mattozi | reverse complement strand
CTCAGCACACAGCCCTGTGGTACACCAGTGTTGAGCGTGACAGTAGTGGAGCAGATGTGGCCTGACCTGACATGCTGTGGTCTATTGGTCAGAAAGTCCATAATCCAATTGCAAAATGAGGTATTAATGTCCAGGTCTCTAAGTTTAGTGATTAACTGAGCTGAAGTCAACAAACAGCATTCGTGCATAAGTGTTTTTATTGTCCAGGTGTGAGAGTACAGAGTGCAGCGCTATGGAGACTGCATCCTCTGTGCTCCTATTGCTACAATAAGCAAACTGGTGTGGGTCCAGAGTAGGTGGGAGAGAGTCCTCCAGATGTGCCAAGACTAACCGCTCAAAGTACTTCATGATGATGGGTATGAGTGCTACAGGGCGGTAGTCATTCAGGCATGTTGGGCTAGAGTGTTTCGGCAATGGCACAATGGAGGTGGATTTAAAGCAAGTTGGAACAGCTGCTTGGGCAAGAGACATGTTAAATATGTCTGTGAATACCCCAGCGAGCTGCTCTGCACATGCTTTAAGTACGCGCCCAGGGATGCCGTTGATCGAGCATAAAAGTCATTAAGCTCATTCAGAAAGAGGACATTTGTGGTTGTGGGAGTGGAGTTGCTGGGTTTGTAGACTGTAATAGCCTGAATGCCCTGCCACATGCGTCGAGGGTCAGCACTGGAAAAGTGCTCCTCTAGCTTTAATTTGTGGCAGTGCTTGGCCTTTTTGATGACCCTCTTCAGATTTGCCCTGGAAGTGCTGTAGGCCTGTGCATCACCTGACCTGAAGGCAGTGTTGCATGCCTTCAGCAGGAGACGCACCTCCTTGTTCATCCATGGCTTCTGATTTGGGTATGTGGTGATCTGCTTCTGGGTTGTAACACTGTCTATGGTGGTGTTAATGTAATCCAGAACAGAAGAAGTGTAACTGTCTATGTCCATGTGAGAGCCACAGGTGGCCTGGGAAGCGAACATACTCCAGTCTGTGTGTTGAAACCTGTCCTGGAGTGTGATGTCAGCTCCTGCTGGCCACACTTTGATGGTCCTCATTGATGACTTCACACGGTTGATGAAGGGGGAGTACTCGGGGGTGAGGAACAAAGAAAGGTGATCTGTTTGTCCTAAGTGGGGGAGGGGGGTCACAGCATAGGCTTCAGCCTTGTTTGTGTATACATGGTTCAAAGTTTTGTTTCCTCTGCTGTGACAGAGAATGTTTTGGTGAAATTTGGTGTACTGCTTTTAAGTTAGTGTGATTAAAATCCCCCGCAACAATAAATGCAGCCTCCGGGTGATCAGTCTGTTGTTTACTGATGGCCGCATGAAGTTCGTTCATAGCAAGCTTGGCATCAGCATCGGGAGGAATGTAAGCGGCAGTTATAATGGTGGATGTGAACTCCCGTGGCAGATAAAACGGTCTACGCTTAAGCACAAGAAACTCTAGGTTAGCTGAGCAGTGTCTCCCAACGATAGCAGAGTTTGTGCACCAAGCTTTCTTAACATAAATGCACAAACCTCCGCCTCTGGTCTTACCGGAGTCATCCGCCGTTCTGTCTGCCTGGAAAGTGTGGTGCTCAGCTATAGCAATAGCATTGTCCAGTATACCACTGTTTAGCCATGTTTCGGTGAAAATCATGACATTGCAGTTCCAGAGTCTCTTGCTGTGATTGATTCGGAGTGGAATCTCATCCATTTTGTCCACCAGTGACTGTACATTGGCGAGAAAAATGCTGGGCAAAGAGAGCCGATGTGGTGTTAGCTTTAGCTTAGCTCTTAGCCCTCCGCGCTTCCCCCGTCTTTGTTTACAGTCTCGACGCCGACCTTCGAGCACTTCCGCCCGGTCGGGTAGGATGCGCAGCCTCATGTGTTCTAGCGATCTCAGGGACGAGTCGAAGGCTGCTGATAAAAACTGCAAAACTGCAGAAACTGGAGAGACACAGAGCCTTGCGATCTGTACACGCCGCCATCTTGGTCAAGATGATGCACAAGACAGTTTTGCAACTGACCAGTTGTCACAATATAATTTGTCAATGTGATATTTACAAAAGGGCCTTAACTTTGATAACAGGACTGATGCAGCTGTTATGGAGTTAGGAACCATCCATGAGAACAGAATTAATTTCACACAGGTGTTTTTAGTTAATTTTGAATGATACTCTAAAGGTTTGCATATGGCTATGAATCTATCATAAGCCATCACTATTAATATTGTGATCTCAAAAAGTAAAGAGCTGTAGATAACAAAGGTTTGTAAAGTACACATGTGAGAGTAGATCGCATATGACTCAAAAATTAAATCAGACAGAATTTTAGGATAGAATCCTGAAGCTCCATAAACCCCATTTATACACATATGACACAAGAAAATGTACATTGGTTCATGAAGTGCTTTCTCCATTATAATGACGATAACAAGATGAATATTAATCAACAATATAAGTACATATAAGGCAAGAAAACAAATAATATATACATGTCTATATGATTTAGATTCTTTTGGTACCATAAGTGTCAGTATCACAGGATAAGATATGTTACCCATCATTTTATCCATAGTACAGTTCTTCCAACCACACAAAATGAACAAGCATTATAAAATACAAACAAACATACAATATAGGTCACTAAAACATCCTAACTAAAACAGGCATTTCATGAAGCTTAAATTACCATTGATGCCTGAGGAAATAAAGTAGCCATGGTCAAGAAAATAAATAAATAAATGTACACTATCCAAAGCTTAAAGTACTGAGGTCTTGTTTGCTTTTATATTTACTGGTTTGTCATATGTGAAATATATAAGAGACATATTCAATGTCTTGGGATTAATTAGGAGCTTAAAGAGGTCATATGATGCAGTTTAAAATTTTCCTTTCTCTTTAGAGTGTTACAAGCTCTTGGTGAAGATCTGTAAATTTTTCAAGATTTTCAAACCAAAGAGATATTCTTTATAAAAGTTATGACTTGTACAGTACTGCTGGTATCAGGCGTATCGTGGGCAGATTCGCTCCCAGGTTCAGATGGCCAGGAACATCTGATCAATCTCACCGACAGAAATCTGCTTTGAGACCATAAAAGGATGCTTCTCGTCAACCTGTACAGTGGATGAGAATGCAGACCTCCTTGACGATTCAAGTATGACACCACTGTCATATTGTCTGTCCTGACTGGAACATGAGAGCCACTCGTGCTGCGTCAAAAACTGCCTGAAGAGTAGGAACACTGCCAACAGTTCTAATCTTTTTATGTGTCAGCTCCACTGCTCCTTCTTCCTGCTTCCCTCTGGCTGGGTGGCCTTTACATACGGCTCCGCTAGGGATGGGTACGTTGTGACAGTCACCCAACAGAAGCACATGCCTAGCTGGACTCCTTTTGAAGAAAATGAGGGGATTTCCAGGGCCATAGTGCTCAGATGCACCGATGTGTCACCGAAACCATCTAATGCGAATGACACTTGGTCCACCATTGAAACGGGCGCATGTGAAGCAGGCCCAACCGAATGACCGAAGATGCGGCTGACATCAAGGCCAGCAGTCTGAGGCATAGGTTCGCTGGTATTAGGCGGTCTCATTTGAAGTAACGCAGACAGGAGAGAATTGACTGGACACAAAGGATAGATAAGTGTGCCCTCATCATGCAGAAATCCAGGATAATTCCCAGGAACTGTATTCATTGGCCTGAAACCAAGACGCTCTTTTGGAGATTTGTGCGCAGGCCTAGGCTTTCCAAGTGCCTTAACATTATATCACTGTGAGAGTGTGCTTGAGACAATCATCCAGATAATTTAGTACACAGATGAGCACGGATGAGCCAGAACAGTATCTATGCACTTTGTGAACAATCGTGGAGCCATGGCTAAACCAAATGGAAGAACACGGTGTTGGTACGTTTTGCTCTCTACAGCGAAACTGAAGAACTTCCTTTGCCGTTTCACTATCTGGATATGAAAATAAGCATCCTATAGATCGATTGTCACAAACCAGATTTCTGGATAGATTTAAGACAGAACAGACTTGACCATTAGCATTTTGAATGACCTGACTCTGCCTGAGAGGGGAGAAAAGATAGGAGAAAAGATATCTCTTGTTTCAGAACCACCGATTCGTCTGCACTCACTGTAGTGGGAAGAATACCCCAGAAGGGGGGCGGGCCTTTTTAAAACTGAATGGTGTACCCGTGACTGACTGTGCACAGTACCCATTGAGAAATGTTGGCCAAGTGTTCCCACGTGGCCCGAAAATCTGCTAGCGGTCTCCTATCATTTTAGGGCATCCTTGGTTAGTTCAGCAAAATCCTCAGCTCAATTAGACAGATGTCTTGGGGCTTATCGTGTTATGTAAAGTGTCTTGTCTCACCCATCCCGAGGCATCAAGGAGGGAGACAAGTGGAAAACTGTGTTTAACACTCCCTTTGGCCACTTTGAATATCGGGTTCTTCCGTTAGTTCTTGTCAACGCCCCAGCTGTCTTTCAGGTTTTAGTAAGTGATGTCCTGAGAGACATGCTCAATATTTTCATGTTTGTATATCTGGACTATATTCTTATTTTTTCGACTTCCCTCCAGGAACACGTCCAACATGTATGCTGTGTACTACAATGACTGTTAGAGAACCTCCTATTCGTAAAGGCAGAGAAGTGCACATTTCATGTTAGGTCAGTTCCGTTCCTAGGCTCAATTGTATCCGCTGATGGCATCAGTATGGACCCTGCCAAAGTATGAGCCATAATGGATTGACCTGTTCCAGAGTCTCGTATAGCTCTCCAGAGATGTTTTGGGTTTGCAAATTTTTATCGTCTCTTTGTCTGCAATTTTAGTCAAGTAGCCACCCCTCTTAGGGCTCTCACATCGACCAAACTCCGTTTCACATGATCCGATTTGATCGGGAAGGCTTTTGAGCATCTTAAGAAATTATTTACCTCTGCTCCCATCTTGATCACCCTTGACTCGTCTAGACCATTCATAGTAGAGGTTGATGCATCAGAGGTAGGAGTGGGCACGGTGCTGTCGCAATAGTCCCCGCATGATGATCAGGTCCACCCAAGTGCCTTTTTCTCCCACCGCCTTATGCCAGCAGAACGAAATTAGTATGTGGGAAACCAAGACCTTTTTGCAATCCGGCTGGCATGAGGTGAGTGGTGCCATTGGTTAGAGGGTCCCAAGAATACTAAGCCTGATGCTGATGGAGTCATGCCTCAAAGCTCGTTGCACATCTTGAAATTTGGGGAACCGTAGCCTCCGTCTGCCAATGATTCTGGTGGTCAATCTTAGTCCATGATGTTCGCCGTTTCATAAACTCTTGTCCTGTCTGTACCCAGCCTAGTAATTCTTCTCTGGCTGGACTGCTTTGCCTCCTCCCCATTCCGTCTCGGCCATGGTCGCACATTGCTTTAGATTTCGTTACAGGGTTACCCCCATCTGCAGGTAATTCCGTAATTCTTACCGTTGTGGATTGCTTCTACAAGGCAGCTCACTTCATCCCACTCCCTAAGCTCTAATCAGCCAGGGAGATGGCCCTAGCAGTTTTTGACCATGTTTTAAAGATTCACGGACTACTCTCTGACATTGTCTCTAATAGAGGGCCTCAATTTGTCTCTCAGTTTTGAAGGGAGTTCTGTCGGCAGATTGGTGCTACGGCCAAACTGTCATTAGGATTCCACCCACAAACTAACGAACAGGCCAAACAGACTAATCAGATTCTCAGGCATTTGCTCTGCAGGCTAGCTGCCCACAATACTTCTACCTGGCGGGAAAAGGTTGGCTTGGCTGAACATGCCTATAACTCGCTGCCGTCATCAGCCATCCAGGCTGTCTCCGTTTTGCTGTTGCCTAGCTTACCAACCGCCGCTATTCTCCGCTCAGGAAGTTGATGTTTCCATTCCCTTGGTCCAGACACTTATTAAGCGCTGCCGGCTTACCTGGAGGAGAGTGCAGAGAGATTTGAATAAGACTAGAGAATGCATTTGTCAGGCCGCTAATCGTCACCGTACTAAAGCTCCTAGATATGTGTGTGGTCAGAAAGTGTGGCTTTCCACTCGTAACTCCCCAGAATTCAGGGGAGGGGTACTGTCATGAGTCAGGCTTGACTTCAGTGTTCTTTTCCCCTGCCTATTCCTTGTTCTGCTGTCTGAGACTCAGCTGTTTGCTATCACAGTCTGCGTTCGTGCTGATTGTAACAGCACCTGTCTCTGTTTAACACTGATTTGCTGCCCTATTTCTCTCTGTGTTTCTTGGCATCTTTTGCCAGATTATTGCGTCTCGATGTCAGTCAGCCTGAACCCGTTTGTCACAGTCTGTCTTCCAGCTGAGTCCCGTCCTGTCCTGTCCAGTCCTGTCTGTTAGACTAAAGTCCTGCCGAGCAAATGATTTATTTCTGCCTAGTTGCCTGCTGTCTGAGACTCGCTCGCTGCTGCAGATTGCCCACTGAACTTTACAACCAGCGGAGAGGGTCGCCGCTCACTTACTCAGCCGGGACTGATTTCCTTTGCAAGGACAAGTTTTTCTGTCCTAAAAGTCTGTTAGAAATTTGAAAGAAATCAACCAGTGGGGCTCAGTATCACATTTTGTAAAGGCATCAATGATTATGCATTGTGCATTTGTTTTATGCACATACATGCAGAACCACTGCTGTCAATTACATTTTTTAATACATTTTAAAAAATTGAGAAGATGTGTAAAACCTACTTTTACAAACTAGTCCTAGGTTCAATCTGGAAAAAAACACAGCAGTGCAATTCTCTGGACTCTCTAGTTCAATAATGATCAAAAACATGTTAAAATTGACCCTTTGGGAAGCTATAACGGGGTCCTTTATAAAAGGGGCCTGTCCAAATATACTCAAAAGCCTATAAAGCCTAAATGAAAACTTGAAACTTCATGAAACCCGCTGAGCACGTGCCACTGTTGATTCTAAAACAGCATGCAAAATTTCAGGGAGATCGGACCACCGCTGGTGCTGTAACAGTCAAAAAAATTAAAAAACATATTTCTATATTGTTAAGGACAGTGACCTCTGGTGGCAGGCAATCTTGGTGATATCAGCTCCCTAAAACAATGTTATAATGGGCTATTTCACATCCAGAAATGAAGGATCGGATGATGTCTGATGACAATATGCACAGGTGACTATGGCAATGATAAACAACTGAAAAAAAACCTGTCCTTTTCAGGGTATAGTTTGTCTGTTTGTGTAGTTATGCAGCACAAAAGCTTTTGTTAAACCCGGGAAGTGAAACTTTGTAAAATTTCACCATGTGTTCGGTTTTCCCAGATTACATCACATATGTTAAATCACCTGGATTTGCCAAAATGCTTTTTTAAGAATTGATTTAGGTGGTAACAGGCTTGCTAAATAATAACGTCTTTTTCCTTATGTGCTTAAATACCTAAAGTGCTTGAATGCTGGTAATCGCTGCTTGAAGTCAATTTTTAAATGTTTTCCTCCAATGCATAAAGGAAAAGTTCACCCAAAAAGAAAAAATTCTGTCATCATTCACTCACCCTCAAGTAGTTCTAAACCTGTATAAATTTCTTTATTCTGTCGAACACAAAGGAAAATATTTAGAAGAAAGTTTGTAACCAGGCCATTCTGGGTCACCATTGACTCCCATAGTATTTTTTTTTTACTACTATGGAAGTCAACGGTGACCCAAAACAGCCTTCTTACAAACTTTCTTCAAAATATTTTTTTTGTGCGTGTGGGCAGAACAAAGACATTCATGCAGGTTTGGAACTACTCAATGGTGAGTAAATGATGAAAAAATGTTCTTTTTTGGGTGAACTGTTACTTTACCCCTTGCTTGTATGTCCAAAAATATATATGTCCCCATTTACATCTGTGCCTTGTACACAGTGAACATGTCAAAAACTCATTAGCAGAAACTCAAACTGATCGCCCCATTGTTGTGTCCACTTCCAATAATGTCAGTGTCCTTTAATGTTCCTAAGGTCACTATTTAATTTTTTAAAATATAATTATGTATATATTTATATAACATTATGTAGCATGTCATATGTTAATACATTTTATTAAAAAGACAAAGTACTTACTGTAGGATGTCTAAGGGCTTTAAATTCTACAATTACAAGCTATTTTAATAATAATATATAATATTTATTTAAAGGCATCTGCTTTAAAAAAAAGCTCACATTGAGTATTCCAGTATTCATTACCAAATGTTTCTTAGTTTTGAAAAAATCTGGTAGGAAAATAAAAAGGTGCAATAACATTCTTAGTGTCAGAGGTAATTAATCAGAAGTAATTAAATGAAATAATTTGATACAATATTTACAGTAATATGTTAGATAATAATGTAAGCTGCATTTTCTCATTCACTCAAGTCATGAGTGACAAGCTTTTTCTTTGTTTGCGTTATTATCAACTGACTGATGATGCTTGACAGAGAAAACATTTCAGTGAAAATAAGCCAAATATAACATATTTCATAGTAGATTGTTACTAAGAACATTTTAGTGTACGTTTTCAGCATAAAATGACATGAGCATTCCTTCATTTCTGCTAATTTAAGATAGAATTAAAGATAAAACAATTAAGTTAAATAATAAATTAATTAAGTTAAAACACTGCAAACACATACAACAGAATTTTATCCTTATTTCTTCAAGATATTTATACATAATTTCAAGATTCTCTTGCGGACTTCTTTCAAATTTAAGCCATAGATTACAGGATTTAAAAGAGGTGGCACAATGATTATTTCTAAAGCTAAAAAATTGCGTAGGTCATCTGGGAAATCACTTGAGCCATATCTGTTGTACATTGTATCAAAAAGCATTGCAACACTGAAATTAACCAATGAAATTACATGAGGCACACAAGTCTGCCAAAATTTCCTTCTGCACTCTACTGATGCTTTACATGCAATAGCAAGTTTTACATAGGACACAATAATTACAGCGAAAATGCAAAAATGAAATGAAATGGTTATTAGTCCATAAATGTTATTAGTGACAGTTGATTCACATGAGAGTTTTACCATTGACCAGTTGTCACAATACAGTTTATCAATGTGATTTTTACATAATACCAACTTATTTGAAAGGATCAGAGCAATGAGTGTTGAAATTAATGGTACAATCCAACAAACGAAAATTAACACGACACAAGAAAATGTGTTCATCTTTGAGTGATAGTCTAAAGGTTGACATATGGCCACATGTCTGTCATATGCCATCACTGCTAATGTACAATATTCACATTTAATTGAACTGTAGATTGCAAAAGATTGAAAAGCACACATATATGATGGAATCACATATAAATCCAGTATTAAATCATGTAGAAATTTAGGATAAAATCCAGAGGCTCCGTATATTCCATTTAAACACAGATTGCACAGAAAAATGTACATTGGTTGATGAAGTGCTCTCTCCAAAACAATGACCACACAAAGGCAACTATTCAAAAACAGTATTAGACTATAAATAAAGAAAAAGCATGTGAAATATATATGTCTATATGAGTTAGAGTCTTGTGGTTTCATCAAGGTGTAGGTTGCAAAATAAGTAACATTATCCATTATCTCTGTATACAAAATTAATTTGATATTTGATTATTTACAATCATCAAATGTTACAAATTGAGAATAAAAATTAAATCTCAAGTAACTGATAAACAGTCATGTCTTTTATCCAGCTTAAAAATATAACACAAAACTGCCAGTCCTAGCCAACTATTACCATTCCAGAGTCCTCATCTTGCATGTTCACAACCACAAAGAGGCTCTAAAGATGATGGACATGCTTATAAATGCCCTTTTTTCCTCACATCAAATTCTCAGGGAGACTCAAGCATACACACCTCAGGGATGAATTTACAAACTTTGTTTATCATAAAGATGTAATTTTCTGTATAATTTCCTAAGTGAAAAAGACATAGTATTAAATGTATTAAAAATATACTTGAAATTCAAGTAGTATGTTTATAATACATTTGTATTCCCAACATGCTTATTTAAAGGGTATTAAAAATATATTCAATTTTATTTTAATATATTTCTAAAAAGTGTACTAGAAGTACTTTTGTATTAAATATATGCTTAATTACACTTTTAAGAAATACACTAACATTAAGCATACTTTTAGTGACACTTTAGTGTATTTACAGAAAACACACTTGTGTTACTCTTACTTCAAGTATATTTTATGTGTACTTTGTGTAAGAAAATAAAATGATTACACTTTTAGTGGGGTTCTAATGTAATTCATAACCATGTCTACACATACTGCAAAATATTTTCAGTATTTATGTATTTATAATTTTAAATATTTGGAAAAGTATAAAGCAAAAGTTTAACATTTACAATGTACAAACGTTTGCCAATTATTTATTAAGCATTGCAATGGCCTGCTAAAAATATGTTGTTTAATATGTTGTTACTTGGTTGATTACGTTGTTTGCATGATTCCTTTACATTTTAATTTAATACATTTACAGTTTAAATTCAAACACACTGACTAAACCTGATTGGTTCCAGAGCCACTGAACGGCTCTGATTGGTTCGTGTGATAATGAGTTTGCGCTGGACAGCTCAGTATTAAATATGACGTGCGTGCAAATCTCCCTTGAATGAGAATATAAGTCTAAATTTAAGCAGTTATATTATAGGACGATCGTGTCTCTTTAGAGTACTTGGAGGAAACCACGCGATTCATATGTATTACATGGCGATGGTGATGTACATGATGATGTTTTTGGGCTATGACTAATCTTCAGTGTAACTCAGAGTGCTGTATACAGTGACGACAAACAAGAGGATGAGAAAGTCACTTATATGTCACGCTTGATGAGGAGATTGTCAAAAGGTAAACTGAGATGTCTACAAAATTCTAATAAAATCAACACAAATTATAATAAATATTCATTAATGGATGCAAAATGTTTTTGTCTAATTTTATATCAATTATTTTTTCCTTTCACAGATCCAGTCATACTCAAAGAAGTGTCCTCATCCCACCAGCTCCCTCTTGGTCAGTCATCACTTCCCTAGTCCACTGCCTCCACCAGTGATGCTCAGCTCCATCGGCGCTCCACCTGTGCCTTCAGACCAACTTTGTCTCTATCGCTCTGCACCCAAATTTCAGCAGCCACAACATCTTTATCTTGACTTATTCCTCAACTCTGCTGTGAGTTTTCAGCTCTGGGTCTGTGCCATGTGCCAAACACTAGGGCTCCAGGGGATCATCATCATCCTCCCATCACCATCTCTTCGCCGCATTCTGCCATCATCCCCATGTGCTCCTCACCATCCCTACACCATCTCCTCATCCACCTCCAAAACACCCTACATCCCTCCCTGTTCTCTTGCTTGAACTTTTACCTTTGTTGTCTTTGCACACACAGTGCTACTCAACTCTGTAATTTTTCAGTATATATTTTTATTTTTATTTTCAGAAAACTGCATTGTAATTTTTATTTATTCATTGATGTAAAATTCAGTACTTTTCAGTAATACAGGTATAACTGAAATGTTCTACAAATGGATAAGATAACTCTGCCATAGCATTCACGCCTTTTTTCATTTATTATAATGTTGTTGGGTTTTTTTTAAATAATGTATTAATGTATTGTATTTTAGTAATACAAATGATCTATAAACATACTTGTATTCCAAGTGCATTTTTAATGCAATTAATAGTTGTTGGGTTTTTTTCTCACAAGGGTATATATGCTGCTGTACTTTTTTATGTATTCTGAATATCTGTAATGTGCACAACAATATATAATGCATTAAAGTTTTATAGATATCAAAGTGTGTGTGTGTATATATATATTGGGAAAAAATATCATAATAATATAATATAAAATAGTGTAATGCTAATGCATTTCAAATGAACTGTAATACAATTTAAATGAAGTTGCAAACCAATTTCGAGAGAAAGCGCAGTCGAAATGCAACACAGCTGTTAGCAATCAGCTAATGATTACCGCCTACATTGTTAGCCAATCGGGCCGCTAAAATTCTACTACAAATAAGCCTGATTCCTTCCCTTCAGTATCTCGCTTTTGCATTCCCTCCACCTCCCCTTCTCCTCCGTTAACTCCTTCAGGGGGGCACGCAGGGTTCGAGCCGGCCTCGAGCCTCGCCCTAGCTAGGGCTATCATTACTAGCACGCCAAACTCGCTTATCATCAAACTCGCTTATCATCATTATTGAGGAAGCGCAAACTCTTGAAACGTATTTGAAGTACATAAAAAAAATATTTCAAATATGCTCCAAATGTAGTTCATGAAGTATTTAAAGTACATTTTAAATGTATTTTTAAGAAATACACTTTAAGTTGCACTAAATATACTTAAAATGGGTCCATTTTAACACAATTTCAATGCATTAAATATATTGCAAATATATA
>JAUMHE010000032.1:1445631-1458010 GCA_032359235.1 Enteromius mattozi | reverse complement strand
CTCAGTTTGACTCACCATAGCCTGCCGAGTGCTGATGGCAAAAATGAGCTGTAATCTTACTCGCCCTTTTGTCCTTTTGTAGTATCACTAAAACAGTTTGAAACTCCACACAGGAAATGAGCAAAATGTGCCAAAGAGCTATCTACATAAAACCGAGCCTGCTACAAAATTTTACAGAAAGATGTGTCTACATTGAGGAAAAAAAATAACTATGTACTGACGCTATGTGCTGAGCTGAACTGCGTCAGTTTTCTTAGACAGGTCTTTCTCATATCAGTTCTTGATGAAAGACTTAAAATGTTTCATTTTTGAAAACGACCAAATTTAATTGCATCAAAACAAAATAGTATTCTATAAAACATACAAAGTGTACAAAAAGTGTACAAAAGCAAATAAAAAAGTATCGTTTAAGAATCAAAGCACAAATACACATTATCAGTCTGTGGATATAAATCTATTACTCACCTCTTTGTGTAACATACAACACTTACATTCACACACAGCTTATATAACTACCTCCTGCCCAATATAACAAAATATTTTACCTTCTTTTCCTCTCCATATACCATAGGCCTGAAATGTATGACAACCTGCAGTCAGTTCTCAGCTCTCCACACCGTATCTGTCAAAGTGGCGCAGAATAACACACAGCTCTAGTTCAACTGTGCCCATGCCAACTGTGTGGAGTCTGTATCGGTCTGCGCCACTGTAAATGAGATCTGGTGAGCGCAGCTGCGGACCTCCTCCAACAAACATCTCAGAAAGTTGATCCTGCCAGGATCCCAGGGGCCGCCATGTCACACACTGCAGACGATGCTGTCCTGGGCTTGATGGTACGTGGATATAACCATAACCATACAGCTGGCATCGGCCAAAAGAGTCCTGATGCCATACCTGGAGGTGAAGTTTTGGCCATCCTAGAAGTAGAAAACACATCCATGTATTAAAGTGATTATAAACTCTTTCTGGGACACTAAAACACAAGATAAATACCTTGTAGGCCCTTAGTAGTGTAGTGCAAATCAATGGGATGACTCCAGTATGCCATGTCCCCTGCTTGGGGCATGTCCACCTGAGTCTGGCCCTCCTTCAGACCAGAAAGAAGTCTCCATGCTCCACCTGAATGACAGAAAGGTTTTAGTACTTCATATTAAAGTAAACTCTGAGATGTCAAATAAACAAAAAAAAAAAAATCTTAAAATAAAAAACATAAAACATTCTTTAAACCATTAAAATGCTAGATAGACTAGATAAAAAAAAAAGTTTGTCGAGACAAACTTTAAGTTGGCTTGAGAAAGCCGGAGATGAAAGTTTGAAAAGTTTAAAATAGTTAAAGAAGTTAAAACTGCTTAAGTTTGATGTTTTCAGTCTGATAGAGTTAGAAACAGATAGATAGATAGATGATTAGCTTGATTCTAGCATGATTAGCGTGTTTCTAGCATTATTAGCATGTTGCTAGCATGATTTAGATAGATTAGAAATATCACTAGAAAGAGTGAAGGCTTAAATTAGTTTAAATTGGTTAGAAATAGTACATACAAGGGAAGTTTAATTGAGTCTAATTGGCTGCAGTGTGTTTAGATTTGACAGCTGGAGCTGGCGGAGTCTTGGCTCATCTGAACATTCCATGAATGGGAGTCTATGGGATTTTTTCCATTTTTAGGATTTTTAGGAAAACCTTAAGTCAGAAATCTTTCTCAAGTCAACTTAACAAAATAATTGTCTATAAGACCAGCATTTTTGATCACCACTGTACAAACCCCCTAAATTAATATCACAGATGGGAGTTTTTTTGTTTTGTTTTGTTTTGTTTTTCAGGTTTCCCCTCACGAAAATAACAAATAGTTACTTTGCAAAAGTGTGTTTCCTGATAAGATGAAAAAACTTCTTTTCAATTCTTTTGGGAGAAAATACAAAATGATCAAAATACAAAGTCAAAATGATTTTGATCATACAAAAGTTCCCCTCTACTTCCTCTATTTTTTTTTTTTTAATAATCATGGTATCACTTTAGGAGTCTGTAAAACTTAATTTTTAAGAGTATAAACTACTTTACAATAAAATAAAAGGATACCTGCGTGTACACCCCATTTGCAGAAGAGGCTGTTCTGTGGGAATCCGGTGGCCCCAATGATTTGTCCAATTATATGCAATTCTGCCATAAGATTTCTGAAATATCATTATTTTGTATGTTAGTTATCACATCCATCAGGTCAAATGACTATTTCATACATGCATTTTATGACAAATCGCTCTTTTTCTCCAACATATCTTAACCATTTCTGTCTCATTAATCCCGTTTGTTTGACTGATTACTCATACTGCACCGTGTTTAGCACTGGCAAACTCAAAACCGTCATACTTCTCGACAATACACTTTAAAACTCGTTACAGGTTCTTTAGATGCATTAAAACGATTCACTCGAGTCTTTCTACAGATACCTTGTAACTAGGGTAAACTAAAACTAGCAGATCGTAGCTAATTAGCGCCCCATCTGCACTTGTTTCGCAACTCTATTTAACAAAGTAGACCAGTAACAATTCACACGCGTACCACAGTCACCGCTATCCATTCATTGATCGGCAATGCTGGCAAATATAGCTGATAACACTATAATCCAGCAGCTTTGGTCCTTGTTTACAGCGCCTTCCTGTCGTCAAGGATCACTTCCTTAGCAACTTACTTTCTCGTGCTCTGAGTTTGTGGATATTTTCAGTTTGACAAGGTTTGTAGCTGCCACCTAGCGGCTCGTGCTTGTGTTGTTACCATTGATCTTCAATGACTGATGTGTTCTCATTCAAATCTAACAGCCACAACTTTAGAACCTCTTTTTACTTTGAGATCGTTCTGAAGTTAAATGCAGATTTAAAATCATGATAGTTTAATAGCTATGATAGGCTACTGTTTTAAAAAATGAAATCTTTGCATAGTCATGTGACAAGAAACACTGGCATCTAGCAATGCCTTGAGAAAAAACTTTTAATTTAAAATATAAAGCATACATGAACTTAAATAAGAAATAAAATCATTATCAAATAAATATATGTCCTTTTCTGTTTCGCAAACTCCTGAATTTGCTGAACTAGATATTAGTGCAGTCAAGATTAAACATGATGAGAACTCCTCAAAAAGTGTAAAAATTAGTATTAATTTTGTGCATTTAGGATACATAAAATGCTAGCTGGTGAATGTTTTGGCCTAAATTTAGCGACAGCTCCACTTATAGCATTATAACTGTTTATATTTCCTGCTATATCCATAGCATATTCATGTGCATTTAAAAAAAAAAAAAAAAAAAGTGAATTAGAAAAAGGTTTTTAATTGATCATTTTTATATTTTTGAAAACTGTTATTTAGCTCTTTACATTTGTATTTTGTTAGACAAATAGAGAGTAAAATACATTTTATTGAATGTCATCAACTTCTTAGAATGTCCCCTGAAGATGTTGTGATTATTTAATACTCTGATGTTTACACAGCGCACTCAATAACAACATGTGCCAAACATAAGGTTCACTTCTCCCTGTGGCCCAAAGTATCCACCTCAGATAGGCATCAACGCCACATCCCAAAGCCTCAGAGACCACATTTGTACAAACACACAGACAAATAGTAAATATTTAATGAGACTCATAATGGAAACGCAAGGGACTGTGCGTGAGTGGATTCTGATGTAACCTCAAGATTGACATGATGTGGTTATGAGAGTTCAGATCAACACAGTAAGTGGCATATCCTATTTTGAAGAACACAATAACCATAGTAAAAAAAAATGTAATATTTAAATATATTTGTTTCATATTAAGTATATGTTAAATATTAACATATTTTCTGATCTAAAAATCACAGTTAGACCTACATGTTCACAATAAATAAATAAAAAATTAAAGATGTAAAAAATGTTTTCTCTCTCATGCAGGTGTTCTAATTATTAGGCAAACATGAGTTTAGTACATCAGTAAGTGATTTACGTGCAGTCTCCTTCACTGCAAGTTAAAGAGCAAAATAATCTAACCTGTACTAACCTCCCTGCAGGAGGACTATTAGGGGCCTGACACATGTTCTGAGGCCTATAAAACAAGTCATTATAGTGACTGAACACAATTCTGTTGGCCTTATCCCTCTAAATACAAATATTCAGTGCAAGTGAGATTCTTAATAAAATCTGTGCATTTATATGGACTTACTCACATTCAAAATTTGAGATTAATTACATTATCACATGCATTTGTGCTACTGCTAGCAAGCCAGCTAACTAAATAGTTTGATAACTCAAATGAAGTAAGTTCACAGTACTCATAAATATTCTTTACACTTAGATGTTTTAAAGCAACCTGTTTCCTCAAATGCTTTGAATTTCCTTAAACAATTAAACATTTGCTGAAAATGTCATCTTGTGAAGTGAAAAACTTTTTGTCTTGATGGATTTGTTAATTACAAACACGCAGCTTTTCACAGTTCATGCACACATGCGCGCACACACACACACACACACACAAACTAGCCAGTGGGATTCAATACGTAACTTATGACAAAATATTTGATAATGGTATTTAAAGGGATGATCTAGTGGGTCATTCTCTCTCTGTGCCTTCAGCAACTGTGGCAAGAGAAAGCCCTACTAAAGATCTGCAGCATGGAGGAAGGATTTTATACATTACAGTATTGTTCTGAATCAGTATTTAATAACAGCATCTGTGGGTCAATTTGATCTCTACGCCTTATACTAGATGTCTAATTTGGATGAGTCTAACATCACCCAGACAGTAGTGTTGGATCAAACCGCACCAGTGAAGATGTTTTTGTCTATGACCCCGTGTGTTATTTTCCTTTATGTTAACGGGGTTATGCTCTTCACCTTGAGTAAAAAAACTGTTTTTCAGGAGTTGCCCCGCTATATTCTGTTTGGTCACATGCTTTGGGTCGACACTCTTAATCTTTTTATGAGTGTAGTGTTGTATATATGTGCTGTCAGTAGGATTTTAATTATGAAAAATGTATGTTTTGTTCTTCTCTTTTCTACAACAGCTCTCTTACATGTTTCTGTGCTGAATCTGGCTTTAATGTCACTGGAGAGGTATGTGGCCATCTGCTTTCCTCTCAGACATGCAGAAATCACCACTTCTGAAAGAACTAAAATGGCAGTCGGTGTTATTTGGATGATGGGTTTGATTCAGCCCCTCTCTGACACGATTTCTTTCTATGCTATTAATTCTACGGGTGCAGTGATGAATTTGTTTTGCTCAAGAACTACTCTTTTCAGGCTGCAGATCTATAAGAAACTGGAAATATCTATCTCTTGTATATTTTTTGTGTCTGTGTGTTTTGTTATTATCTTTACTTATGCCTCTATAGCAGCTGTGGCTAAAACAGCCGCCTGTGATAAAGCTTCAGCCAAAAAAGCCAACAAGACCGTTCTGCTGCATATGTTACAACTGGTTCTTGGTCTCATATCCCTTTTGTTGGAACCCATTTTTGAAGCAATTTATGTTCGTGTTGACATTAATACTTCAGTAAACTTAATGTATTTTTTCTTTGTAGTCTTTATAATTTTCCCAAGATGTATAAGTCCTCTTGTATATGGCCTGAGAGACCAGGCCTTTGGTTTGTCATTTAAATATTACTTTACAATGGGTTTAAAAAGGCAAAACAGATGTAATACAGAGATACATGTAGTAACAGGAGGTTATAAAATATAGTCTACTATCTAACTGATGTATGCTCTTTAAAATGCTTTAGTTGATAATGTTATATTGAGATAAAAAGATAAACTGCTAAATATGATCTTGTGTGTTCACAGTATGTAATTTTGAGTTAAACCAGACTTAAATAATTACATCTAACAAAGAAATTTCAAACATCTGAATATAATCACAAATATCGGAAAAATCGCAAATATGGGAAAGAGTTTTTATTTACCCATAAAATGTGCATATCGGTAGCTTAAAGGTACATATTAGTATTATGCATACATATACATATTAGTATATGATCTCACCCAAATGTAAAACAGTCTTTTTTCTTATTGTGTGTATTACAGTGTAATACATAAAGAAACAATTTTAAGTCATTAAACATTAAAAGTGGTTTAATTGCATGACTGCATTTGAATTTTTTCCAAGATTTCTTCTGACCCAAATTTAGAGCAATAATTCCACTTTAGCTGATAAAGTTATGTGTATCTATTGACTTAAGAAGGAATTTATTAATACAAAAAGGCACATTTTCTACACAGAAATTATTTCATAATTTAACCAGTAAGGTATCTTAAATATTCTAATATTGTAACATGGAGACTTTGACAACTGAGTTGGGGATCCAAATGCAGGCTTTATTTAGACACCTGGTCAAACAAGCAAGGTCAAACACCAGCAAAACAGTATAATCCAGGCAAGGCAACAGAGTAAATCCAATAAACAAGCGAGGGTCAGGGAAGGAAGCAAACAATCAAGAAAGTAGGAACAATCCAGGGTCAAAACACAAGGAAACATGGAATTGAAAACACAGATACAAACACGGAAATGGCAAAGCAATAATCAGCTCCAAAGAGTGGGTGAGGGCCTCCTTTACACTAGACACAGGGGAACACATGACGAAACCAGCCAATGAGCACAAGACACAAGCTAAAATCAGAATATGACACATTTACAAGGGTAGCACAAGACATAGGCTGTATCCGAAATTGCCCCCTATACCCTCAAATAGTGCACTATTTGCGGGACAGCCATTTTAAGTGGTGTCCAAAATCATAGTGGACGTTCTCGAGTGCACTCATTCAATCCCACAATGCAGCACAAAAACGAGTGTACAACCGATGTACACTCAAAGGCTATAGAATTCAAGCGTTTTGCCAGAAGATGGTGCCCACAGTTAAATCATCCATCCATTTTTACAAAGCACTCATTCATGGCAAAATACAGTGTAATATAAAACAGGTACAAATTCATTGAACATTGATTATTATTTAGTTTAACTACGGTTTAAACATAATTTCTGTGACAGAATTCAAGATAAATCCTTGAGTCTTACAACTGGAGCTACCTGTTTTAAATGATTATGAAGAAATCTATGCAAAAGCAGCAATCCCTCCAGCACACTCAGTGTCCGAATTCACTCAATCGTTTTCATTAACTAATTCAAGTGAACTGAATGAGTGGTTTAATGTAGGGAATACTGAATGAGGGTATAGGGGCCGATTTCGGATACAGCCATGGTGACATGAGGGGCAAGGGACACATGGGAAATGGAGTCCAGACACCAATGGCAAGAGTCCTGGGTGGAGTGCCCTCTAATGGAGTACATGGGAATTCCAGCTGGCAATCGTGACAAATATAAAGTATAGTCCATAAAATTTAGAGAACAATCCTAATTACCAGACATGACCTGAAACATTATTATGCAATATTAATACTTCAGTCTGTTTTCTGTCAGTCATAATTACATGTGAAGTCATATAGTGAACCTGGTCTCATAAAAATATGTACCTCTGTGCACTTTTTGTGCAACACCCTTTTATGCACCTTACTGCACGTTTCACCGCAGTTTCAAAGAGAAAGGTCCACTGAGTTATGCTAAAATTAATATTATTATTTGTTTTGAAGTCATAACATGATATTCTTTTAGTAATTGTGGGAAAATGATGCCTTATTTATCAAAACTCTGTAAATTTGTGTGAAAAAGAATTAAAAGGTGTTTTACTGCCTCTAGTGTTCATTTCTTTTGGAAACTGCAGTGATATGTACTTGTTGGTACATATTTCGTGTCTCGCTAAAAAGTGCACCCAGGTATGTTTATGCCATGAAACAAGGTAGCAACCTCATATAGCAATGGATTCAGGAAACAAAATTTGTTCTTTGATATAGGCTGCAGTGGTGCAACGGATGATGTTTGACTAGTCAGAAGTACAAAAACGTGGTCTAATATATTTCAAATAATTAATTAATACATATTAAAAATTTTAGTTTCAAACTGTTTGCCCAAATGTGAAGAAATACACATAACCGTTTTCTTAAAAAGCAAATGCACAGCTTGTATCTGCAAAGACAGAAACAAACAAAGAAATATAAACCATGCACTAAATTAAGGGTTATTTATTGTTCTTTTTAACAGGCATTCTGACAAGCGCAGAAACCAGCCACTGGGGTTTCATACGTAGTTCATGACAGCTACTTTGCAACGATATTAAAAGTGGGATGCTCTCTGATCATTCTCTGTCTTTAGCAACAGCAGTGACACAAGCTTGAAGAGTTGCTATTATAAGGACTTTGGACTTGCAGTATTATTCAGTGTTTTATAATCTTTTTGATGATGTCTAAGTTTAATGATTCTACATCTAACATCACTCAGACTGTACTGCCGTTGCATCAAGATTTGAAAACATTTTTGTCGGTGTCCTCATGTGTTATTTTTCTCTATGTCAACGGGGTCATGATCTTCACTTTAAATAAGAAAACTGTTTTTCAGGAGGCATCCCGCTATATTTTGTTTGGACACATGCTTTGGATTGACACGCTTAATCTTGTAATGAGTGTAGTGTTGTTTGTGTGTGCTGTTTGCAGGCTTTTGGTTTTGAAAATTGTCTGCATTGTGCTTCTCGTTGCTGCAACAGCTCTCTATCAGGTCTCTACCTTGAATCTGGCTTTAATGTCACTGGAGAGGTATGTGGCCATCTGCTTTCCTCTCAGACATGCAGAAATTACCACTTACGAAAGAACTAACGTGGCCATCGGTGTCATTTGGATCCTAAGCTGCATTCAATCCCTGTCTGAGGTTATTGTCTTCTATTCTATCGATACCACAAACACAGCAATGAATTTGTTCTGCTCAAGACCTACTTTTTTCAGACTGCAGATCTATAAGAACCTTGGTGTAGCTTTCACATGTATATTTTTTGTGTCTGTGTCTTTTGTTATTATCTTTACTTATGCCTCTATAGCAGCTGTGGCTAAAACAGCCGCCTGTGATAAAATGTCAGCCAAAAAAGCCAACAAGACCGTTCTGCTGCATCTAATACAGCTGGGACTCTGTGCTGTGTCTATTTTAGTTGGAGTCATCCAAGAAGTCATTTTTGTTTATGCTGACTATATGACTTCATTGAATGTGATGTATGTTTTCTTTGTAGTGTTTATGATTTTTCCAAGATGTTTAAGTCCTCTTATATATGGTCTGAGAGATCAGGCATTCAGCTGTTTATTTAAATACTACTTCACGTTTGGTTTCAAAAAGAAAAACAGTTGTAACACAGTAATACATTTAGTATCAGGTGGTTGAGAAATACTAGATTTATCTGATGGCTATTGAAATGTTGTCTACAATTCTTCATTCTTCATATTGTTTTTTATTAGTTTTATAACAAGTGTAAACAACAACATACCAACAACTAAGTACATTAAAAGGAATGTACAAAAGAAGTAGAAAAACAGACAAAATTACAAATGACAAGTGCCTAAAATAGTTAAAACAAAAGAAAAAGCATCAAAAATATGCCAAAGAACATTAAGTACTGCATCTAAAATGCTTTAGAAAATAATATGTTGTCACTATGTTTTGTGTATTATGCAAAATATGAACTTATGTCTTTAAGATGCTATGGAAGTTCAGCGACATAAAATAACTTGCAAGCATATTTAATAAACACATTAAACCCCTTCACAATGTTTGCCCATGCACTGAACACAGATATGGTTATAGATAGTGTATTTGTCAATGTTTTGCACCTTTCTGTCCATGTGATAAAGATAATCACAGTTACTTTCGAGGTACTTTTGCTTTTTTTTGTCTTTTTTCATTTTATGGAACATATATATGTAACGTCAAATTGGGTCCAGAGGTTACAGCCTTGTTAAAGGTTAAACAATAAGACAAAATAACCATGTCATTAGTACAGACCACATGGACTAATATGTCTTTTTTAATAACATAATTATGTAGATAGGAATTTATTTTATAAGCAATTCATATGCAGTTCATTTATATGCTAAGGATACTGTAGATTCATTACTGTAGATTCACTGTTCTATATATATATATATATATGTATTTACTTTTTTTTCATTTTTCACGTCAACAAATTTACAATGCTAGCTTTACAAACTAGCTTTGATATGAAACCTGTAAATTAAAAAAGTAATTAATGTACAAAACTTCATAAATATTTTATATTATATGTCTACTTTTTCAACATAAAAATTATTAAAAGTGAACTGGTTTGCATGTTTGGCACGTGATCTGTACTTTCAAAAATGCATTCAAAGCCTGTACACTTGCTTCTGTTTCTTTCCCATGTTCCCCACAAACAGATGTTTAGGGATTGTGTGTGTTTGTTATTATTGGGAGGTCCACAGAAAATGCTGTATGTAAATGGAAACTTGGATCAGGTGCCTTTAGAACCAATCACATCACAGCCTTGACGCAATTGAATTTCTGTGTTTCTTCTGAGTTGTGCAAAAGTCAGTCGTTGTTTTTGGATGTATAAATTAGGCAGAAGTGCCATAAACGGAATCCTAGCTAAATCTGCCCTTGAATTTTTTTGTGTAAACTGTGTAAAACAGATAAATCCAAAATGAATGGTAAATTTGCTGAAGATTAAATAAAAGGCTATCTGTTGATTCTTTAAATACTATGTTGTTTTCCCACAAAAGAATGATAAAGACTCTCCCCATTAACATGAAAAAGGCTTCTGGTCTCTTTAACTGTCTATTAATCTTGTCAGGATTACTTTTGTTTTGTTTGTGTTTGTTTTTTAGTTTTTTTGGCTAACCTTGGGGGCTTGCCTTAAAGCAGCATTGGTACAGACATCCAGTGTAATTAAACAGTGAAAAAAAAATTATGTGAATATGAATATGGTAGCAAATTCTACTTATTTAACAGTAGATGGCTCCAAAGTTGCAGACATACAACACAAAACCTAATACAAAAAAACAACAAAAAAAATACAGTACAGTTTAATTGGTTTGAGGAAAAATCATATGCATAGCTACATGCTGACTATGCCATTGTACTACTGTTAGTCACTATGATCTATGATAAATATTAAAGTGATTTTGTCTGGTGTGAAAAACAAGTTTTTGTTTTGTTCCCGCACTCCATGCAACAACTAGAAAATGTCCAACCTGGTCTCATACAAATATGTACCTCTGTGCACTTTTTGTGCAACACCGTTTTTACGTTCACGTTTCACCACGGTTTCAAAGAGAAATGTCCACTGGGTGGCAATAAAACACAGGTTCATGTCTGCAAATTTGTGTGAAAAGGAAGAAAAGGTGTCAGAGTTTTACTGCCTCTAGTTTTAATTTCTTCTGGAAACTGCAGTGATATGTACTTATTGGTACGTATTTTGTGTCTTGCTAAAAATGCACCAAGGTACGTTTATGCCATGAGACCAGGTAGCAAATATCATGTTTTTCCATACATTTTATTTTCCCTTTCTCGTTATATTTAGTTACAATAGAGCTGAAAAGTTTATTCCAATTTCTACTGCATGCCCTTTTTAGCCATGCCCATATGAGTTTGAAAAATACTCTACGTAGGCTGTTTCTCAACATGCATCCTTGTCTGTACTTGCGGACTTGTGAAACGGCATCGTTAGCATTAAAGTTCACACCTTGCCAAGTACAGTTAAAATCCCTGGATGTGTTCTTGCTCCGCTACTTTTATCAAGGATGCATCAAGAGGAGACTTGTGCAACTTGAGGCAGCCAGGTATCCCAGAATGCATTATGCACCAATCAGTGAGCGTTAATGGCGGAGGAGAAAATTGCAGAAGTTTCAGAATGTTACTGTTATTGTACCATGGAATGCAGTTCTAATAGTATTTCAGGTGAGAATGTAGTTGTTTAAAAATGTAAATTTGCGGTTTATTAATAAAGATAGCGCCTATTTGAAAATTTGCTTCGCCAGTTTCGGAGCCGTGAGATCCACTCAATCACCGGGTGCTCAGTGCTCATGTATCCACCAAGAGCAGCCTCACTGTGGCTAGTCCTTCTGACACTTGCCGCTGGCTCTGATGACTCTATAGTGGTTAAATATGAGGTAAAATTCGTTTTGGGTATGTCTAATAGGCAAATTTTGGTTTAATATGTCTATTATTTCTTCCAGCTCATATCGTTTTCTCTGATCACAAAGCTATGTTTTTATAAATTATTTGTTTATTAATTGTAAGCGCATGACTTTATTAACGTTACATTTGACTGAATTGTTTGCTTTTGTATTTATTTCCTAATACATAAGTGTCTTATACTTTATAAGTTACTGTCAAGTTTCTCATCTCAGCCCAGCCTAAACTTGATAAAAGGCTTCTTTCGTCCTGAATAACGCAATGGGACAACTCATCTTCACTTCTTTATTCTTTATTCCTCTTAGTTTGCAGATATTTAGAATC
>JAUMHE010000032.1:1410896-1439807 GCA_032359235.1 Enteromius mattozi | reverse complement strand
GATTTTAGCAAATGGCTGCAATATAACAAAGAGTGAAAAATTTAAGGGGGTCTAAATACTTTCCGTACCCACTGTATGTGTCTAAATACATTTCTGCATTACCATACTGTATGTTTTGGGGTAGTTTTCAAAGCGAAATGTCCAGTGAGTGGCACTAAAATGCGAGTCTATACCTGACCCATTTGTTACATTGATATAGGCACGTATTGCTGTGTTTGTATTACATTGCTTCGGGTATGCACTGTGGTGGTTTGTAATTCAAATATCCGATGAGTGTCGCTAAAAGTTAATGCTCTTATTGTGTTGGAAGGCATGTATTTCCAATGAGCCTATGTTGTTAATATTAGGTTTTTTTTTTCACAAATTGCTATTTACTGCAGCACATAAAAGCTTGTGAAATTTAGGAAAATTAACTTTTGAAGGATTTGTTGTTTTTTTGGGGGAAACTTACACCTCTTAAGTTTGGGAACCTCAGCTTTAAGATGACATCACACAATAACATGTGCAATAATCATTTAAAATGCAACTGAGAAAGATTTGTGCATGTCTACATATGGTTTATTCAGATATTAGAAAAGAATTTCCAAAAAAAAAGATTCTTGTTTCCTTTTAAAGTGTTAGTTCTCCCAAAAATAAAAATACTGTCATTAATTACTCACCCTTGTGTCGTTCCAAATCCATAATACCTCCGTTCATCTTCGGAACACAAATTAAGATATTTTTGATGAGATCAGAGAGCCATCAGACCCTCCATAGACAGCAACACAACTGAAATTATCCCAGATCCAGAAACGTAGCAAAAACATCTGTAAAACAGTGACTCAACTTCAGTTTTGCGCCGATACGAGAATACTTTTTTATGCAAAGAAAACAAAAATAACATCATATACTCAACCATTCTTCTCCTATTACTTACGTCTTCCGCCAGTTTAGAGAACATTACTGCGTAAGCGTACCTTCTAGGCGCAAGCAGCCGCAGATTACGTACATGCACGTGCTTTCACCCAAATGTAAACGAGGCTGATTACGTCAGATACGTTAAAGCTTGTGTATGCGTCATGTTGAGATACTCTAAAATGATAGAAGATGTAAGTCCCGGGAGAAAATAAAATGATGTTATTTTTGTTTTATTTACACCTGAACTCCCTTAATGAACCATAACTCGTCAGTAATGAACCATGGACTGATTCTGATAGTAGACTTCCATCAATTTATTTATTAAGTTATTGTATTATTCATATAATTATTCATATAACATGTTAAATGCAAACATTGACAACAGAGATTGGTTGTAAAAAATACAAAAAGTATTCTATAATACTAAAATACTGTTACGTTCCTGTCTGTTTTAGTTTCATTTTCATATCTGAATTTCATATCTATTTTTTTTTTTGTTTTAGTTTCCACGTGTATGCCCTTATTTAGTAGTTCCTGTTGTCTAATGTGATCATTAGTTAATTAGTCTCCTCCTGTGTTCCCCAGCTGTTTTGAGTTCTTATCAGTATGTCTGCGTGTATATACCCGGTCTGTCTGAGTTGTCCTTTGTCCGTTATTAATGTCCTTTATGTCTCGTATCATTCCTGTGTTCATTCTGTTTATGATTAAAATATAATACTTGAGATTCTCCACGTCTCCTTCGATCTCCTTCCCCGCACGCTACCTAACAAATACAAAGTGAAATTTAAAAATTTAATTATTTTAATAACTTTTTATTTCAAATGTGATTTTAAATTAGACTTTTTACTCTACTTTCAAGCTATGAAACTCAAGTAACCATTCAGTTGTCTTCTTTTAGTTTGTCCATTATATGCCTTGTTTATTTTAAAGATTGTATTCTATCTCAAAAGCATCTTCTCCACAGCAATTTAGACAAACAACACAATCTCGTTTCACTCTCATAACAGGAAAAGTAATTATTCTACTGCGCAGCATCTAAATGTTTTCACACAAGGACCTGTTTTTGTCATCTAAACACCTTTTTTATTGCTAAATGGACATTTTCTGTTTATGTGATGTGAACAGACAAGAATACTTATAGAGAATCATATAGAGTTTGTCTATGTCTAACGGATTTATCTATGCAAGTCATATTCTGTCTAAGGATAAAAAAAATCTACTAAGACCAAACCCCTCATAACAATGTTATGACTTGGTCTTTGTTTACAGGACATATCAATGTGATTTTGAAATAGAGTCCTGCAGCACCTAACTCTGATAACCTGCAGTGGCCTCTGAGAGCTTTTGCACTTTTATTCCATTATTGAAGGGTTCATACAGACCCACCTGTCCACGGGGAACACACATGAGTGATTGTGAGCTGGCTTTAATCTGTCTCACCGCGCTGTGCCTGGGGAGGGCTGCAGGTGGCTCAGACCACAGTGGAGCCAATGCCAACAGCACAGAGCTTCCTAATACACAAACCTCTAGAGCAGCACTGAACTGTGTGCTTTTCAGACAGAACTGCTGTCCTTCAATTAATTATTTGACTTTCTGAATGGTCTATGCCTACATGAACAAATATTGATATTCCTCGTAAACGTAGACTCTTGACTTTTCAACTGCACATGGAAAGAGAAGCAATCAATGGATAATTAGATATTATTGACTAATCTATCATTTTGAATAGGAGTTTTTCATTTATTGTTTCTCTTACTGTTTTTCTTGCGAGTTAAATCGAGAAAGGGATTGCTCTGAGACCACATCATATAAAATCTGGAGATAAATGTAAAGATGAATCAATTAGAAAAGTGTTAAAAAAATATAGCATTATGATGAAAATTTATAAAAAGATTCTTAAGATTCTAAATGATTTCTATTTCACTGCTTATATAAGCAAATACAAGTCTGCCTTTCGTTTATCAAAACTACAGGAACAATGTTAATATGGTGAAATATTATTACATTTTAAAATATAATTGATTCCTGTGATGGTAAAGCTGAATTTTCAGCAGGCATTACTGCAGTCTTCAGTATCCTTCAGAAATAATTTTAATATGCTGATTAGCTGCTCAAGGAACCCATCTTATTACTGAAGTTATAAATGGTTGTGCTTCACTTTTTGTTTGTTTTGGAAAACTGTATATTTTATGATTCATTGGTGACAGTCGAAGGTTGAAAAGAACAGCATTTATTCAAAATAGGAAATCTTTTTCAAGTTTGTTGAATGAAAAAAGTAATTTCTTTGAATAAATCACACAAATTCTTTTGCTCAAATTTACTATATTAAAATTCATGTTTTGTTTTTTTTTACATTTTTGATAAAACATTATACATATAAAATATTTCCTTAACTATTAACCTTTGGATCCGAGTTTAGACCCAAGTCACAAAAAGTAGACAGTACTGTACAAAAATGTCAACAACCTTTATGTTTATGTGAGCCAGTTTTGTTCAAGAGTCATTTGACACTGGCTTAAGTCCCTGATGGCAAGCCTGCATTTTTTGATAAGTCAGTTCTTTCCTCTCACATGAGATCTCTTCAGTGAAATAGACCAACATCCTTTGCCAGTTTCCTGTAACCATAGAGATAGTGAGTTCAGCCAATCCCCAGCCAGGACTCAGTGGAATGTTTTCCTGAACTGAATTTCCTTCCACGACAAATGCTCTCTCCCACGTATTTAGAGCGCAGCTCACAATTGTTACTCTCGTCGGGAATACTTCTTTGGAATTCTGTGGAAAAAGTAAGTTTTTAAATTCCTTTAAAGTTCATTTCTGCACAAATATTTGATTTCCACAGTATTAAAAGTTATGCAAACCTCAGTAGACTGGTTGATTATGCTGTTGCAAAGTCTGTAGATACGGCACACTTCATCTCATAGTAACAGCTCAACTGCCTCACAATATTGGCTCAGCCTCAGCAGCTCTCTGGTGTGCAAGACTCACCGAAGCCTTTGATTAAATTCTATATTAGACCCGAGATCTCCACAGGATGGCCAGCTCAGTAGACTGATCTCAGCAGGTTAACCACTTACATATTTCAGTCATTCACACAAAGGCTCATTCTGTTCCAGTGCTGTTTTAATTGAGTGCCAGAAGTCACCATCAGGCCCTGATCCAGTTCCTGGGATTGCAAGTCCCGTTCTTCAGAACAGATGTTCAGCAACGGTCGACTGCTTTCACCTCTACTGAGACACTTCCAAAAGTGGAGTTTGCAGAAATGCCATAGAATGCCATTTTTCCGTTATAAAATACCTTTTCATGGATGTTAAATGTTGTCCAAGGAACCGTAGATACCAATAAGAATCTGTGTCCCTGAGAAATGCATGTTTGGATTGATGGGAGCTATGACTACTGAAAGTACAGACAGAACCCTGATAGTTTTGCCCAGTGTTCTTCTCAGGAAGCCATCTTCTGTGAATCAGTCATCCATGGGCTGTAAGAGCTCAACTCTGCCCCGTGTTTGCTGGGACTTTGAGCTCAATTTGGCTGTGGTGTTGATGGTGTTGGCTGGGATTTTGATCTTGGCATTGCTGTACTGGGTGCTCCTGCTGCGCCACAGGCTCCGCATCGCTCAGGCTGGGAATGCTCTGGAATACTTTGGTTTCTACCACATGGCTCAGTATGATCTAAAAGAGCCCAACCTGCCCGTAGTGACCCCTTCTCTTCCCTCCCCACCTCCACCTGTGCCTTCAGTTCACGTCACTCCACCTCCACCGCCTATGTTGTATATGTCCACTCCCATCATCCACACCACCCCACCCAGCCCTCACCCATCGTGTGGAGCCGGCTCGGATGCAGAGGTATATTCGCGGATCGGAGTTCTGCGACCCTCGAGACCCTCCAGTGTGAGTCAGACCCAGGTGATCCTGTTTGAACACTCTGCTCTTTGACAGACTTATGCTTTCAAGTACAAGCACAGCTGTCCTCATTTCAGCTGTTTAAAGTCGTGTGGATATATTACTGTTTTTCTCATTTTAAAGTGTATGGGGTAGATCAGACAACCACCCTCTTTTTAAGTACATTCCTGTTTTTTTTTATAGATGTAGTACATTTAAAAGCTTTCAAATGTGTTTCCTATGTTAGGAAAAGTAACAGGAAAAGGGGCTTGTTTTGAAACAAACATATTCCTCTCTTTCCTGAATCTGCCTTTGCAATTTCCTTTAAAGGGTGGGATTTCCTGAGAAGACTTTTCATTGCTTTGTTCTGCCCTGCCTCTTGAGATTTTAATGTTCTATGTTCTTTCCCTCTCACTGTCCTAGCAAATATACAAACATAGGTTAATTTCAAATAAATAAGACTAAAAATAATTCTATATTATAAAATAAAGATAGAAATATATACACACACACACTAGCATTCAAAAGTTTGAGGGTTTTTTTTTATGTTTTTGAAAAAAGCTTCCTATGCTCACAGGACTGTATGAGTGAAATGAGTAAAATATTTTCTATTTTAATATATTTTAAATATTGTAATTTATTACTTCTTGTGACTGCAAAGCTCAGTTCTCAGCAGCCATTGCTCTTCAGTGTCACATGATCCTTTTAATATACTGATGCGAGTCTGAAGAAACCATTTTTATTATTATTATTAATATTGAAAATGTTTTTCTTAAAACCATAAAAACTCATTCTGATTTTAATAATACTTTTTTAGGAATCTAGAAAGTTCAAAAGGGCAGCATTTATTTGAAAATGTTTTTTTGTAACACCATGTCCTTTTAAAGCATCATGTTAATGAAAGTATTAATTTTTCAAATACATATATCTGCCCCCAAACTTTGAATGGTGGTGTATACATATATTTTTTGGATTTTATTATTTATTTAATGTGATAGAATCATTCATAGATATAGTGTAAACCTGTGTAGCTGTGTAAATTACGACACACTGCAGCTGTGCCCTTTGTCGTCTCTGAAATGCATACATGTTGTTCATGTACAAACAAAGGCCACAAAGTATATCTGAATAATTGATGACCCTCCAGCACTTTACTTTCTCATAATGTATAATTCAGCATTGTGAAATAGCTACGGGAGGAATATGATAATTGTGGAGCAAAAGTTCACGACCTTCAACCTTTTCAACTGAAGACTGCAGCGGATTTTATATTTTACTCAATGAATAAATATAAACAGATATTTGTGTGCAATATTTGATGCATTTAAATAAACTATTAAGACATTGCTATTCACAGCTACTATAATATGACTGAATTATTCAGGCTCTGTTGTCCTGTTTAGTTGCTGTATAGGTCTGTCTGTGTAAACGATAAAAGAAAACTGTCATTTTTGTTTAGAAAATAAATTTTGGTGTGTGGCATGGAATACTGAAGTAATACAAGCTAGAATCAGTTCCATTCCTGCAAGTATTGCATATGAGTGCATGTGTGAGTGTCTTGGATTTTACACCATGTTTGTGCTTTGTGTTTGACAACAGTCTAAAACTTAATAATAGGAAACAAGAGAATACATACAATGAACAAACTATATTTTGCAGTAGTGAAAATATACTGCATTTCTGGAGCCACAAAAACAAAAAGTGTCTCCTGAAGCAGATGTGACTTTGATTCTAGTATCACGTACCGATCCCACTTTCCCTCGCATTCATTTCCTGTCTCCTCTCAACTGTCTCTCTCATTAAAAAAGGCAAAAAGCCCAAACCTAAAATAGCAATGAACAATAAATTTCAGTTTTGTGGAATACTGCCTGTTGCTGTCTGCTGTCTCATATGTGATTTTGAATGAAGTGTTTTGGAAATCTTACCTGTCATATGTCCTCTAACTGAAGCTGGAAAACTAGCACCTGCCACCTCTGGGAAAGCATTCATTGTCATACACTCCAGCTGTTCTTGTGAACCACAGAACTACATTTTTTGTTTTATTTTATGTCTGTTTGACAATTGTTGCTAATGTGCACAAGACCCAAGAAAGCATTTTTTTGGCTGTACCAATTCCCCCATGAATTACATATGGCTGAGCTGCGTTCTTGAGTTTAAACCCTTGTATCTTGCCCGCTGTGAAGACGGCCACTCGAGAATCAGCCTTCGGCTGCTGGATTACATTGGACTTTCCAGAATCTCTTCTTTTGACGGTGCATCTGCCTCTGATTATTCTTGGTTGATAGACTGAGAAATATTCAGAATTTATAAATCGCAAACTTATAGTAACTAGACCTTGAATTTCATACTGTTTTTATTTGTTTCATACTGTTTTCAGTTATTTAAATAACTCCTGGGGTTTCTGCCATTTTCTATAATTGCATAGCGGATTTTTCAAAACAAATAATATTACTGAAGTATGTTTTAGGCTACAACTGTATCAGTCTGTCTGAAATTCCATGTTTAATATTGATGTGTTACTTCACTTTTTGGTACACTAAAAAAAGTTAACAGACAAGAAACAATCTTCATAAACTGCTAGTACATTCACAAATAACTGAAAAAGGCAAGTAACACTAAACATTTTTAAGTAGAAAGACTGAAATTGTATTTCTTGTTAGAAATACTCCAGTAATCTTTGTTGTATATTGACAACTTCATTCATTGTAATTATTTGTGAAATCTGCAAGCAATATGAGTGAAAATAGTTTCAAAGTAGATATTATACATAGCACTATACCAAATTTTTAAACTACAAGTATGTGCTTTATATTTTATTAATCATATTTCAGCTAGAGTTCTGAGGATACCTTATTCATATTCATATTCAATGGATACCCTTTTCTTTTTTGCTCTTTTCCTCATAAATCAATTGGATGGATTTAGAAGATTTGAAATATAGCGGTGTGAACTATTTCTGATGCTTTTCGCCCCTTTTAGAGCTTGACAGACTGAGTCATGGTCTTTTTGGCTGTGAAGGTTTATTTGTTATCCAGTTAGTTTCAAACTGTCTCTGCTGTATATTTGTTAGCAAGCTCTCAAGATTGTCTTGCAGATCTGTAAGCCAAAATAGACAATAATGGACCTCGGCAGTGTTTGTTGAGCAATCAGCAATGGTTTCTCGGCAGGGTTCTGGAGGTTTTTCATTGTTAATAAATAGCTGTGGATCCTCAGGTCGCTAAATCACGCCAGCTGTGGGTGTGCACGTGGGCTCTGTGTATTGTCCTAGGCCTTTGATCAGATAATTGCACCTCAGACCCAGAGTTTGAAACATCTGAGTGTCGCTATGGTGACCAGCATCACTGTGTCCGCTCTGTTGAGTGGCTTTTAGTGATTCAGACACAACTGGATGGCAGGGCTGCTGTAGCAACTTTTGAGACTATATGATCCTAGTGCAATCTTCCAAAAAAACAAACAAAAAAAACCCTTCCAAAACAAATATTCCATATTTGTTGCTTTAATGTGACACAAAAGATTTTGAGTTTGAGGTATGTAGCCCAGTTGCCTGTTTTATTGACTTTTCACATTTTAATTTTCAGAGCTGATGAAACAAACAGACAATTTTGTTTCAGCAAGAATTCATCCGTTGACATAAACATTGCCAGCTGGGGACCTGTTAATATAATTCATTGGAACAATTTGCACTGGCACATTCCTGATCATGCAAAAGCCTTGAGATTTCTAGCGTCGCAGAAATAAAGAGCTATGTGCGGCAGTGCATCTTGTTGCGAAAACATTCTTTTATGAAGGGATTTGTTAAGAAGATCTTTCGGCCTCTTTGTTGCTCCTTTGTATCTATTGTTTCATGCAGGGTTTCCACAGGGGATGAAGGCGCAAGTCAGGATTAATGGGTTTTAAAGTGCCTGGCAAAGAGGAAAAGTATTAAGACGCATTTAAATGATGGACTAAAAGTGACGCATTAATGAATGTATAGCTGTCTCTTGAGAAAATAACAGCTGCCAAGTGACAAATATCGAAAGGAAAGACATCTGTTAGACAGTATAAAGGTTAAATAGGTTTACATTTATAATATACATATTGATACTTATATAATGATTATACATATCTCCCTCAATCCAAGTCAATGTCATGAACATAATACCTTCAGTGTTCAAATATTCAAGGTGACTACTAATAAAAGCGGTCCGTAGAATTTTATTTTCTTGCTTAATTTGATAGACAGGTTTAATATATAATATTCCTTAATACAATTACTTTTAATTCAATTCAGTTATTCTTCTTAGTGCATTGCACAGCTTGTTCTTCTCATTCATAAACAGTATTTATTATTTTTGGTCTTTTCATATGATTAGTTAAAAAAAAATCAATCAGAAGGACAAGGACACAAGACAAATGTACATAGGGACTTTTTATTTTGACATCTTGGACATGATCTTTGTTTGTCATGGACATGAAATAAACATTTTCAGCACACATTATATCATAACATATACATCTGATATATAAAATCTGGATGGATATTTATATTTATAGTGGTACTAAAGAGCAAGTTCTCAGTGCTGTTAAAATACACCACTATTGTTTTTCTGAGCAATCAATACTGTTTAAAATTGTGTATCTGACAGTTAAAACTTAAAAGACGGTGTGTTTATGGTCTGCAAAAATGGCATTTAATGATTTTCTTGAAGGCGCTCTGAAAGTCTTTATTGAAGTATGCGTAAATGATTGGGTTCAAAAGCGAGTTTGAATACCCGAGCCAATTAATGACGTCGATGAGCCACAAAGGCATATCACAAGACGGACAAAAAGGCAGCACGATTGCTTTGATGAAGAATGGCAGCCAACACACAATAAAAGTGCCCATTATAATGCCCAAAGTCTTTACTGTCTTGCGCTCGCGCGCTAAAGCGAGCTTCCTCTTCGCCTCGGTGTTCTTCTCGTGTTTGTTCTCGAACAGAGGGACAGAGTTTGGAGTGTTGGGCAGAGGCAAGTTGTTTTTGGAATTGCTGTGAACCTCGATGATCTCCAGAGACTCGCCGTCCTCCGCGTGCTTCACCGCGCCGTTTACGCACGCGGCGGGCTTGGGTTCGACTGCGCTTTTCCAGTTTTTGCCCAGCTCCCCGTTCGCGCGCTTAAAAAGCGCAGGTGACACAGTCAAACATTTCACCCTCTTTTTCTCAGGTTTTCGAACGGTTTTGCGAATGCGAAACCTCGCCGCTTTGAATATGCGTCCGTACAAAACCAGCATGAGAATCAGAGGGATGTAAAACGCGCAAAAGGTGGAATAAATAGTGTACCATGGGTCGTGGCTGATCATGCAAGCTTCAGGATTGGCCATGTCTTCTGCTTTGCTCTTGGGTTGAGATTTCATGATCAACATGGGTGGAATTGATATCGAAAAGCCGACAAACCAGGTAACGGTGATTAAAAGAGCGGCACGTTTTAATGTCCTTTTCTTCATGTAGTCTATTGGGTCGGTGATCGCCCAGTATCTATCCAAAGCGATAGCGCACAGGTGCAGAATCGAAGAAGTGCAACATAAAATGTCTAAAGAAATAAAAATATCACAAGTTACCTGTCCAAGCGTCCACTTGTCTAAAACTTGGTAAAGAGCAGCCATTGGCAACACAAGCACCGACACCATGAGGTCCGTCACGGCAAGTGATCCGATCAGGTAGTTTGCAACATTCTGCAGGGATCTTTCCAAAGCAATAGCCGCCACAACACACGCGTTTCCAAATATGGAACATAGAATGAGCGCGCCGATCAGCAAAGACGTGGAGATCTGATAACTTAGTGGAACCTTCACAGGTAAAGTCACATTGTCGATTTGCTGATCAAAGCCACTGTCGTTCTGAAATGATAAGAACGTGTCGTTGTTTTCTTCCATGTCGCGTAGCGCGTAAAATTAGCAAAACCTCATTAAACAGCACTACCCCATTCAGAGGAGCTCACACACTTGAAGGCGATGCCAACCATCAACATTGTTACTGACGACTTGTGACGACGCGGCTCCATTTATATCAGCAGTGACTCTAGACGTCAGTTACCTACGCAGGTGTACCGGGTGGGCTCGACATAGAATATGCACCAGAATTTCCTTCCGTGAGATCCATCCTCCCCCATCATCTGATTTGTAGCAACAGACCACTGAAGCAATCCCAACAGGTGAATGTTTGAACAAAACTTTTCAGGACGGGGTCCAATTCCCTGAACTTTTTCTTTAGAAATGAACTTTTGTTTTCTTCAGGTATAGCCTATAGGCTGTGTTTTCGATCCGCTCACAGACCCCCGTCGAGCTGTATTGCTGCTGCTGCTGCCCCCTGCTGTAGCGCGTCTGCGGCTGACAAAACTAAACGTTTGGCCCAAACACCTCTCTTTCATCCAGACCCCCACAAAGAGCAGCCTATATACAGCGTTGGGAAGGTTACTCTGGAAATGTTGAGTAATAGGTTTTTTGATTACTTTTTGATTGCATTTCTACATTTCTAATGAATGTTTTCAACTGTTGTTAATCATTTTGAAAACATTTAGAGCAGGCAGGGGTTAACCTTACAAAACTGAAGCTTTTCAGAATCCTTCTTCCCTCGATTTAAGACGATTATTTCACTTTTATAGCACAGCCCACACAATATTAAACACATACTTTGAGATCATTCTGAGGTTAAATACAGATTTAAAGTCTGTATTTAAGACTCATAGGATATGATACCTTTTTTGAAATCAAAAAACCGTTATGCATTCGTTTGGTTTACTAACTTTAGATTGGTTTAATAAATGACTGAGCAGGTTTTTAATGAAATAGATTCATTATTGTGTACTCACAGTATTTACGCCTGTTCCGAGCTCCGATTCCGCGTGTTTTGATTTAATTTTTTGTCCCTCTGCGGCTTCCGTAGCGAAGGCAACAGTACTCCGAGCAGTACAGAGCCAGTTTGTTGTTTTTAGCCTTTTAGCCAAAAACCTGAGGTGCGCTTCAGAAATTCCGTCGAAGGAAATGGCTACCTCTTTCGTGGTATGTTATGTTTTGGTACATACGTAAAATAAATGTTTAACTTAGACAAACAGGAAGTATTTACATAATAATGACAGGAAAAGCACTGGCCAGTACAGGAATTATTACTGTAGATTTTTTTTTAAATTAAGAAAAATACACTGTTTGCGCACAAACGGAATTTGAAATTTAGGTTAGTAAATACAGCGAATGTTCCTGTGTTGTACTAGTTTTGATGCTGTTTGTGGCAAGAGATTGTAGTGGCCTATTTTATGCTCGTCCATGAAGTTTGCTAACGTGCTAAAAAGGCAGATTATGAAGACGTACACAGATAACAACAAATGACACTACTTAAGAACATTAAACTACTTATGCATGCATTAAACTGTGTGTGTTACTAATTTACCTAAGGATATGTATAGGAATAAAATATGGTTTTCTAATGCACTTTTCAAACAGACTGGAGAACGAGATCAATCAGGGACACTAGAAGATCCAACAAACCTTCGCTGCAGAAAGTGCCGTAGATGTCTAATAAACTCGACCTGCCTCCTGAAGGTGGGAGAATTATATATCTAAAACGTATAATAGTTTATCTTAACAGGCAACTGAGTTATATTGGGAATTGTTTAAGATCTTCATTTATGGGAAAGCAGTGATGATCGTCAGTAACACATATTCCTAAGTGACACTGCTCTATATTAATACAGGTAGTAACACCAAGCGAAGCTGCAGACACATGCAGTGTGTGGCATTTGAATGTTGAATCTTTGTCAGGTTGGATTTTGGCGAGTGTTGATCAGGTAGTTTTCATTTCTTTGTGTTTAATTAATGCAATTTGGGCTGCTGACATCTGGAAATGATCTATTCTGATAATGTGTGCATTTCTTGCAGGCCAGTTGGACGGTGGGGAAACTAAACTGTCAGAACTGTGGAGCTCGCTTAGGAGGCTTTAATTTTGTTAATTGCTCCAAATGTTCCTGTGGACATGATACAAGTGTACATCTCAGTAAGAGTCGTGTTGATCAGGACCTAAAACCTCCAGTTCTTTTGACAAGACTAGGAAGGACTAGAGAACGTACCATGAGGAGGAAGAATGAGGTGGAGTCTCACGCACAGACAACAAGTTCATCTCCCTCTTCTTCCTCAACTGTGTCCCATGTAGCCTCTACTGAAACTGAACTTGAGGTTGAGTCAACTGAGGAACCACAGATTCTTCAGACCGTTGAGAGAGGCACAGATGTTTCTTTACCTTCTGAATTGCTACCACAGCTGTCTGATTATCAGGAGAGCTTAGAGGTACAGCATCTGGGTTCTGCTTCTCAGAGTAGAACCTCTCTGAACAGAGCTGTGAATCCAGAGGAGATCAGACTCAGAGTGATGCTGGAGCCATCAAGAAACCTCTCACCCAACCTAGAGCCAAAGCTTTCCAAGAGAGAGAAAAACCACCTGAAAAGCCTAAGAAGGAAGCAGAGGAAGAAGGAGCGTTGGGTTCAGAGACAGCAGGAGGCAAAAGATCTGGTGAGATGGTTTAAAGTTGTAGGTGGTGCCAAAGTCTGACTCATTTTATTCTTATTTGTGAATTAAATCAATTTGGCTTCCCCTCAGGATGTTCATTTGGAATATATTGAATTGAAATCATAGATGTTCAAAACAATCACACATATTTTATAGTCCAAAATTTGTTTTTTGACAAAACAAAAATAATTAATTTTGAATAATTATGCCTATTTATTCCCTGATTTGCATTTCTTCTGAAATAATTGGACATTTTTCTTAACACAGACAAATATTTTAAAAAGGTTTTAATTTTGGCACACAGAGCTATATAACAGCGCTCTGCATTATCAACATAGTTTGCAATTCTATAATGTCAACTCTATAATTTTAAGAAAATAAGAAAATAAATGTAAACAAGCATTAATATATAAAATATGTAACATGTGATCAAAATGTATTTTAAAAAATGCACTGATGTTTTTGTTAAATAAAATGTATGCATTTGGCATATCGAAAGTGAATTACACTGCATTCAGTGTATATTATCAACATTAATATATAAAATATGTAACACACGGTCATGGGTAATTCACTAAAAATGTATTATTAACTGCACTGACAGATGTTTTTGTTATCTAAAGTTACTTACACTGAATTCAGCGAATACATTTCTTCATAACCCAATACTTTTCTATCTCCATGCTCTACAGTATAGTTATTGGAGTATCATCCTGTTCTCTCCCTCAGTTCTGAATGGTACTCAGCTCTAGTTTGTTTACTCTGTGAGTTGCCAGAAAAGCATGAAATAAATGGGAGCTATTAAAAGAGGAGCTGTGTACTGAAAAGAATTCTGGCAAAATGTCAATAATAAATTTGTGGATCAGGACAGGCATAAATCCACATAATAAGCTGCTGCAAGATACTGAGGATCTTAATGAGCCATTCACAGCTGCATGTGGCTGTTGCAGCAGGTGTCATTTTATTGGAGAATTTTCTTTTTTGTTTTGATAAGCAATAGAGAATGGATGTCTGTTTTTTGGGGGGGGTTTAACACCCTATATTAGTTCTTCATTCATATTTTATGCGTTACTTCTACATATCAGGCTATGAAGTGGGACCTAACGGGCAGCGATGATGAAGAGAGGGAGGGATACACATGTGCCGTGTGCTTAGACGTATTTTACAGCCCTTACAAGTGCCATCCTTGCAGTCATGTGTTCTGTGAGCCCTGTTTGAGAACTCTGGCTAAGAACAGGCCAAGCAATACCCCCTGTCCCCTCTGTAGGACCCTCATATCCCATGTACTCTTTCAGGAAGGTGAGTGGAAAACATAAACTCCATAAAGTGCATGATATTGCTTCTAAGAACTTTATCTAAGCACCTGATGAACCTTTTGTTTCAGAGCTCAATCAAACTACAAAGACTTGCTTCCCAAAAGTGTATCATTCAAGACATGAGACCTTTCAGAAGACCAACTATTCTAAATGGCCCCTGCCCAACTGTCCAAAGCGTTTCCGCATCTTTTGGGGTTTGTCATTTGCATTAGCATGTCTTTAAGACACTAAGTGTTAAGAAATTAAAAAAATTTTCCATTGTCTTTTGTTATTTCAGGATTTCAGAGGCATGGTGGTCCTGCCGGTCGATGGCAGTTTCCACACAGAGCATTTGGCCTGGATGCATTGGATCTAGGAGACATGTGGGGCTGGCCATTTGACATTGACTTGATCATCTCTATCTACTCTCAGCATTGGGTGATGGTGTTCATCATCTTCTGCGGCCTCTGCTACGTCCTCCTCCTCTGCTGTATGGAGGATTAGTTCTTACCTTGTTTGCTGTTTCTGGACAAATGAATGTTGTTGACGGTGGACATCTCATCAAGTGCCTCATACTTTTATTTCAATGTAGCTTCAATTATGATTAAATGTTATGAAGGTGTTTTTCTTCCTGTGGGAATCATTTGTGTGTTTGTTTGTGGTTTAGGTCTTATAGGGTTGGTGCAATTCATAGATATCTCTTTAAGCATTACCTTATAGCATCTGCCTTCTTGACCAGTAACCAGTATTATAATGCAACAGAAAAGAGAAAAAGCAATAATTCCGGGTATAATGCTTAGTAAGTGTGTACAATTTGATAGGTTACCTCTTTTTCTGTTATCATTACTTGGAGTGGCTTAGATGCGTGATTAATGCTAGAACCCAGGTTTCCTTTGTACAAATGTCATATTTTACACAGTAAAATGTTTCAGAACATGTTTTGTTGTGTCAATTAATTCTACTGGAATGTGATTTATTTATTAATTTCTTAAGATTTGGCAATGGACAAGATTTATAGCCAAATCTCATTTGGGAATGCATTTTTTTTGTTCCTCTTAATCCTAAGAGAGAACACTCTGCAAACAGTTCCAGTTTTTGTTTTTTTTGGAACCAAATCGTTCTGGAAACATTCTTTTTGGGGTTAACCATTAACTAACGTTCTCAGAATGTTGCATGTAAGATGTGTCACAACACGCATAGGTTAACGCATCTTTACTTCATATTCTCTAATGCTGTTTTGAAACATTTTAAAGAGATTTAGGTATTTGCTATTAAGCAGACGTAGTTTAAGACTCTGCTTACAAATAAAATCGTGATTTTTTTTTCTCCCTCACGCTAAGCAATTGTGTTTCTTCGACGAACCCGTCTATTGAGGGATCGTGAAGCCCACAGTTGTGGAGATCCAGCAGCGGCGCTCGGCCCTCGCCAGGGGTGAAGGTGACTCGCCTGTTGGTGCGGGAGATGCAGAGGAAGCGTCGCGGACGCTCGCTCGGCTCCGTCACATCGCTCTAATCATCGAAACAACCCGCATCCAAGGATCGACCTCACCCTCTCATCGAGGACAGACGGATAAAAGACATTTTCTCAGTGAGGCGGTTTTATTCGTGGATGCGTATGCATGTGTTCTGCACCGAACGGGCGAAAGAACCGCCCCAGATCCGCAGCCAACATTTTTCAAATCGGCAAATCTTCGGTGAGGGATCCGGAGCGCCGGGAGAGCACCGAGAGCACGCGGAGAGCTCAGCGGGCGATGGATGACTGTAGAACGGTGAGCGTGCTGTAGGATAACCGCTGTCACTCTTCTGCGGAAGCTATTTTTGCATAGGCTTTTTTTGTGTCTACACATTAAAATTACTATCAATTATATGCAAATTAACAGGTCGCGCGTTACCAGTACTAATAAATGCAGTAAATATGTATAGCCCATTAACATTGATACTTCCTAACACATACTAAAAGCCCAAACAGGATGTGATATATTGAAATATGAATTGCTTATAAGATAAATAATTACTGTTATCATTTGCTATTTGTGTTTTCATTCTGCACCATACATTCCTCTCCACAATCCCATGTGTTGCTATGTGGCATGTAGATAATGGCAGCTAAACTCGTGTTTATCCTGCTGGAAAATCCAGTTTAAGCTGCTAGCTGTTTTGGAACATTTCTAGCCAGTCAAAAATGATCAACCAGCTACCATGTTCCAGATAACAGCTTGACTAGCTGGTAACTGGTTTGGTGCTGGTCCAAGATGGTCTACAAATCATGCCATGTTCCAAAAAACTGCTGTAGTTTAATCTATACACATTGACTTTCTAAAAATAGACTGAGCAGGATTTGTCTCAAATTTTAGACCGTTCAGGAGTTCAACACTCTTGTGGCTCTCCATCGTGAGCAGGTCATCTCCATAGGGGAGAACACAATTGACTGTCCTTCTTTAAGGGCACAGATGCACAAGACTCGCATCAAAGGATGCGCCGTAGCCCAGGTCGCCTATCAAAACCTCATCGCAATCTCTGGGTAAGCCTGTATGTTAGAACAGCCATGCAGATTTGATGACGTGTCTGGAAGATGCCATGTAATGTGTTTTTTTCTTTTTCTCTCTCTGCTTTTCTTAGGCCAGAGGATGGTGAAATCCACCCAGAAATATGCAGATTGTTCATCCAGCTTCAGTGCTGTCTGGAGATGTACATTACAGAGATGCTCAAATCTATGTGTCTGTTGGGTGTTCTGCAGCTCCATAGGAAAGGTGTTGTGTCAATGACAGCCAGCAGAGGACAGCAGATTCTTTACATAAACAGACATGAGTACATAAAGCTAATATACTGCATGGTGAAATACAACTGTCAGTCTGAAGGTGGCGGGGATGGCACATTAAATACATAAAACAGCTCTTTGAAGCATTTACTTGTTTTTTCAGCAAGCAAAACAAAGCGTAACATTTCGATCTTGTGTCACTCGCTTCAGGATATGATGTGTGCCCTGAGCCAAACATGGACTACAAGATCGACGAAAGCTCTGATGTGCCGATGCTGGAGGATCGATCATCGTCACCTGTAGATTTTCCACAGGAATCCTGGGTCGTGTGCACAGACATTGAGAACATAGAGAGGTACGACAAACAGGATGAAAGGATTAGGAAAGACAGCTTGCACTTTTTCCAGCAGCGTTGGTTCTGGAAGTACTTTTCAGATTTACTTACTCCATAGGGATATGAAACAACCTACCAGCTTAGAGATGAAGCACAACATGACAAACTTTAAAGGGAAAAATATTTGAAAACCTGAGAAAGAAAAAGAAGGATTGTAAATCCCAATACATAATCAAATAAAAACTATGGCCTAATATAAAACTACTGATTTATAATCATTAATTACAGTTGTAAAAACAATATATTTACATTTTTTGCTAAATATGTATACACTACCGTTTAAATGTTTGACTTTTTTTTTAATTAAGGATGCATTAATTTGATCAAAAATGAGAGAACATTTATATTACAGAAAATTTCCGTTTCAAATACGAAATAATTAATGTGGTTTATGTTTTTGAAGGCGGTTGCTGAATTTATGTGCATCTTGGCATTTCCATCCAGTCCGATATTCCAAAATGTGCATAAAAATAGGTGGATGGAAACATAGCTATTAATAATAAGCATTAATTAGAATGATTTTCTGAAGGGTGCATGTGACACTGGAGTAAAGGCTGCTGAAAATACAGCTTTGCTCATTTCAAATTTTACATTTACATTTTAAAATGTATTAAAATAGCAAACCGTTATTTAAAATTGCAGTAATATTTCACAGTATTCCTGTTTTATTGTATTTTTGATCGAATAAATGCAGCCTAGATGACCATAAAGCTATTGTTTAGAATTTTTTTAAAGATCTTACAGACTCCAAAATTTTGTATATAAAATGCTTGTCTGTCAAGTTAATGGGCTCTTTAAGTACTTGTGCCATAAATCCTTGTTTCTATAATCTCAGTTATATGATGTCCTATGTTGTGAAATTTCTTCCAGTGATATGCGAGAAATGAGGAACCTTCTAAGCAAACTCAGGGAGACAATGCCTTTGCCACTGAAAAATCAAGGTACGTCTCAAAAGTTTTTAGGAATTAATTCTAAAAATACATTTTTTTTTTAACTTAAAAAAATATGCTCAGGTAGCTAGAAATGTGTTTATTTTTTAATGCTGTGCTTTTATGTGTATAGATGACAGCAGTCTGCTAAATCTGACTCCTTATCCACTGGTGAGGCAGAGGAAGAGGCGATTCTCCGGGCTTTGTTGCCTTGTGTCTGGTTGAACCTTCAATACTTTCAATAGTCTTCTTTTCTGATCATTGATCAATTTACGCTTTACTTGTCTCCTTCGTGTCTCTGGAACTGTTTCGCTAATGTAACTTGTCCCTGGACACTGTCTAAACTACTTAATTCCTTGTTGGAGCACAGAATTCCCTCGACTCAGAACCCTGCCAATTGAGTTTTTAAGCAAAATCAATGGTTTATTTTTAGTTACCGAGAGGTTCATTTTTTGTCATGTGCTGTGAAATCATATGATTGTATAAAAAAGCAAGAGAATGATGTAAAATAATAACATCTGTCTCTGATTTTATTTTATCATAGTCATAGAATTTGTTGTCAGTGAAAGGGCACGTTTAGTAATAGGATTATTGTATTTCATCTTCTTGCTTCTTTCTTTTTTTTGTATGAATTTAGTCACTGTGCAATGATTTTAATTTAGTCTTCCATAAAAGGGAAATTATTAAAAAAGATATATTAGTCATTTTAAGGGCACGAGAGAGCTCTGCACTAAAGCCATTGCTATTTCATTCTAAGCTTGAAACAAATATAACACAATAAAATTCACTATGTACATAATACGAATAATTGTAAATAAAACATTGTATTTATTATAATTGATTTATTTTTCATTTATCCATTCAAGACATCAGGTTTGTGTGAATGCATATCTGTTTAATGAGAGTTTGCAGCATGATTTTTGCTCCTAATGTCAGGTGTCTATAAAGTGTGCATAGTTGCAGCTCATATAAGCTATAATTCATTTTATAATGATAATAAAGTTGTTGTTTTTTATTGTAATTGTTTGATTTATTGCAACCCACATTAATTTGCATTCAGTTTTTTGCCTTTTAAATGACCTCTAAACTGATGCATGTACGAAAAAATAAGATAACGTGCAAAAGAGACCTCTAATTTGGCATGAAGAAAAGCAATAACTTTGACCTGTAATAACATGTTATCCATGTACTCCCCGTCCACATTCCCATGGTCTAAAGTAGGAGCCAAATGTCAAAGTGAAGACTTCCAGCTGCAGGGGTTTACTGGAAGCAAAGGGGGATGGACAAATTATGTAAAGTTGTGAGAGAATGTAATTCATCCAGGTCAGAATTAGAGTTACTTTTCCAGAGGAGCTGATTGTGCCTCTGTCTCTCTGATTTTAGTGTTTATTCATATTGCAGTGATCTAGTGTGCTTACATGCTTTTGGAGGAGTCTGAAATTGATGTATTATTCATCAAGCTCATGTACTATTAGGTTTCTGCAGCTCTTCTCAAGAAACTGTCTGTGGTAAGGTCTTGATTACTCAATATATTAAAACTGATGTGTATATTTGCGTGTAACCTACTTCTTTCTATTTTCCCTTAAGCTATCAAGTTCCAACAGAATTTCTTCTCTATGGATCATGCTGCCATTCCCCTTGTCCTACTCTGCACCCTGGCTTCATTTACTCCCATAATGGGATGTTTCTGTGACCATTACCCATGGAGTTCATGGTCCTATTGCACCAAAACCTGTAACTCTGGTACCCAAGCACGTACAAGGTAACTGTTATTTAACATATTTCAAATATATATCTAAGTTTATTGTTTTATTATGTACATCTGTTTTGTTGCAGGGCTGTACGCTATGATGATCATTGGAACAAAAACAATTGTTTACAGCTGTGTCAGACACATGAGACCAGAGCGTGCAATGTTGAGGCTTGTTCCATACACTGTCAGCTGACTGAGTTTGGACCCTGGTCAGAGTGCTCGCCGTGTGCCAAAAAATCTGTGAGTAAAGCGCACAGATATTAAAATTAAGAGATACAATATAATGCTGATATAACAGCAGAATAAATTTGGGACTTTGGACTGTTTCTTTTCACGTTCTTGAAAGACTGCCGCTTTGATGTAGATGAGTTTGTTTGATTTTTGAAGCGATTCCTGGAGAAAATGCATCCACATCCATTCCTCTACAGTGAATGGGTGCCATCAGAATGAAACATTAACTACTGCTGCGGCAACAATTTCCCAAATACAAACATGTAGCCTTGTTTGTGCTAATATTCAGCAATGGCAACATTCTTGCTAGTGTGAAATTGCTTAAATATAGTACACTGCCCTAGTAAGTGTGTGAATATTGTGTGATTTAGTTCAAAACCAGGTCTGTATTGAGGCCAGCTCAGTTTGGGGGGGAAGATTGTAGTCCATCTCTTACAGAGGAAAGAGCCTGTCATCCTTCCAAGGAGTGTGGGATTGATCCAGTCAACTGTAAGGATAAGTTCACCTGTGACAGTGGTAATTATCTTCATCAACTTCTTCACAACAACACAGCATATTTGCACCTTAAGTTTGAGATTTGATTTTATAAGTTTTAAAGGCTTACAAAACAGGTGCATGATAACTAACTTGCATTATTGCCCCTGACTTGCTAGGAAGATGTATAAACGCTACTCTGCAGTGCAACAAACAGAACGACTGCGGGGACAACTCTGACGAGAGAGACTGCGGGCAAACAAAAAGTGTGTGTGCAAGTGATCGGATATTTGCTTCCATTCCCGGAGCAGACCTGATTGGTTATGGGTGAGTTACAGATAAAGATCATTTGGGTTTCTTAGATTGCAAAAAGTATTTTTCATGCACGTGGTAAGTTTTTAAGGTGTTGACATGCTGTTAGGAAAACAAATCTGCAAATTTGAGATTGTACTCATCGTAAAACTGATAAAAGTTATATTTTAAATTAGATTTGATGCTGCGGCAGAGCAGTTGAGAGGTGCTGTTCTGGACAACTCATTCTTGGGGGGTGAATGCATTATACAAAGACACAGGAGAAACTACTACAGAATCCCTGCCAACATTGAGAGATACGAAATCAAGGTGGAGAAAATCTCATTTCTGTTTGTCATACTTTGTTAGGTGGTGTAGAAAGATATCCAAATTACACAATATATTGACACCATACAGGTACATTCTTAAAGATAAAGGTGCTTTACGATGCCATAGAAGAACCTTTTTGTCGAAATGGTCTCATAAAGGACCTTTAATATCTGAATTATAAAAAATTATAGATTATAAAAATGGTAAGAAAGAGATGGTTCTTTAAAAAGAACATTTGACTGAATGGTTCTTTGTGGAACCAAACATTTTTTTCTGTGGCATCGCTGTGAAGAACTTTAAGAGTGTAGGCTATGTTTATTTTTAATTTTTTTTTAATATATTAGCTTATATTTGATATAAATATTTTTTGCCTATTTAAATGTCTAAGATGTACCAAAATGTTAATGTTAAATCGAAATGTTATTTTTAGATTAGTGCATGAGTAATTATCCATCTTTTATATTGTACATTATCAAGTTGTAATGCTAATGTATAATTATTCCTTTTAAAATAATTTAAACAAAACATTAATAAATGTTTTAGTAGTTCTAACAAATATAAATTGGGAGAAAAATATATCCATTAAACTATGTATAGTCAGTACTGACCATGATTTCAACATCAGTGCCTGGAAAAAAAAAGAAATAAATTAACAGCTATTTATTGTTTTACCTTAAAACCAATATCACAAATCACATGAAATGAATTAGTGTTTGGATTTTATACATTTTATTTGATTTGAGTTCATTCCAGGTAGAAAATCTTGAGGATATTAAAGAGCAAGAAATCAAACCCCAAAAAGTCAACTTGGCCAAAGAATCGCATCAATCACTGCTCAAAGAGGCAGTGAAAGCATCTCAACAAAAGGCAAGAGATCTCAAGCTTCGAACTATGATGCTCTATGCCTTATTTATGCCTATTAATTCAGATCTCTTTCTGTAATGTTTGTGCAGGACTCTGAGTTTTATAGGGTGCATCAGGTTGTTGCCACATCAACATTCAGACTGAAACCCTCTGGCCTCTACTTAGCAGACCAGTTCCTTCAGTTTCTGAACAGTCTGCCACTAGAATACAACTATGCCCTTTACAGACAAATCTTTCAGCTGTTCGGGACACATTATTTCAGCTCTGGGACATTGGGAGGGAAGTATGACCTCCTTTTCCAATATGACCGAGAAGAACTAAAAACCAATGGTAAGCAGATATTATTATCTGATTGCAACACATGGAGCTCATGTGACTTCATTAGATTGTTTTCTCTCACTTCTGAAATAAAATGAAACTCTTCTTTCAAATCACTCTTATCTCCTTGTGATTCCCAGGACTGACAGAAGCAGAAATGAATAATTGCTTTAGTCAGGATTCCTCCATCTTTGCTTTTTTCTATAACAGACAGTCACATAGTTCCACATGTGGAAAACATACAGTACAAACCAAATATGAAGGTAATACATTCACAAATGTACTATTTTATATATAAGGCTTATGTTTTAAGTTATATATCCCCAATTTGAAATGCACTTGTCTCCAGGGTCAATTGTAAAAGCCGCAGAGAAGTGTATAACAACAGTGCAAGGAGGTAGAGCTGAATTTACAGCAGCCCTGGCCTGGGAGAAGAGAGGTGTATCGCCAGACAGCACCATATACCAGAACTGGGTCAAATCTACAATAGACAATCCAACTGTTATCGATTTTGAGGTTAGGAAGAAAAACCTGTCAGATATTTGTGGGTATAAATTAACTTAAAATAGGTACAATAAATACTCAGGTTAATATTGATTTGTCAATGTCTTTTCTAGCTTTTGCCTTTAGTGAATTTGGTGAGGGGCTTCCCATGTTCTATGACGAAGAGAAGGCATCTTTACAGGGCGCTGGAAGAGTATCAGACCGAATTTGATTCCTGCAAATGTGCCCCCTGCCCAAACAACGCTCGGCCAGCTCTTACTGGAACAGAGTGCATTTGTATTTGCCAGACGGGGACCTATGGACCAAACTGCGAGAAACGAGCACGGGACTATATTACAGGTTCACATGCATGCTTAGAAGTATCTGTATTTAGTATAGCATAAAATATAACATTTAAAAGTTAATTTAATAGATAATAGTTAAAGGGTTACTCCACCACAAAATGAAAATTTGGTCATTAATCACTTACCCTCATGTTATTCCAAACCTTTGAAAGCTTTGTTCGTCTTCGGTACACATTTTAAGATGTTTTGGATGAAAACCCATTGACTGACAAGCAAAAAACACTGTCAAGGTCCAGAAAAGTATGAAAGACATCGTCAGAATAGTCCAACTGCTGTCAGTGGTTGAACTGTAATGTTATGAAGCTACGAGAATAATTTTTGTACCTAAAGAAAACAAAAATAATGACTTTATTCAACAATTCGGCACCATAGCTTAGCGTCATTTTGGACAGTATCTACTGGACGCAAATAGCGTACACTGTTCGCACATCGTTATTTTAGTTTTCTTTAGGTACAAAAATTATTCTTGTAGCTGCTTAACATTTAGGTTGAACCACTGATGGCAGATGGACTATTCTGAGGATCAGTCAATGGGACAGTCACAAGCCTCCCGATTTTCATCTAAAATATCTTAAATTGTGTTCTGAAGATGAACAAAGCTTTTACGGGTTTGACATGGGGGTAAGTGATTAATTAGAGAAGATAAAATATTAATATAGATATATAATATACATCAAAATAAAATGCTTAAAAATAGATAAGGTGAGATACATTTCTGTCCATATCTCACAGACGAAGTTGATGGGCGCTGGAGTTGCTGGAGCTCTTGGAGTGCTTGTGATGCCACCTTGAAGAAGCATCGCTCACGTATCTGTAACAATCCTCCACCGCAGCGAGGCAGCAGACCCTGCCAAGGCCCTGAGAAACAGGTGGAAGAATGCACCATCTCTATTTTCCAGACGTAAGTGCTTTGTCTTGTCTGTAGACTACAAGCAGAGGTATCAGTGGGGTCAGCAGCACTAAAAGTTTTTGCAGTTGCTAATTGCACATAATTAAATGTGTGAATGCATATAAATTTGTTCTTAGCTTCATTCTGATGTTGATTAATTTGTATTGTTCTAAAATAGGCATTGTGCGCATGCAACTACAATCCATTCAGTCTCACCTGTCTTCTACTCACTGCTCTCTCACACACACTCTGAGAAAAATGTGTGTTTCCTGAAGCCGCTTGTTTTTATATTAGACCAAGAGTGATTGTGCTTCAGACCTTATATTTGCCAGCTATGCATATGCTCGTACAGGATGCTTTTTAATTTTCAGATATAATATTTGTGTCATTTTGTTTAGTTGATGAATTTCTAATAATATAATCCATGATTTACTTACTCACATGTAATTACAAACATGTACGACTTTCTTATATGCAATACAAAGATATTTTGAAGAATGGTGGTAACCAGTTTTAAGTTCCCATTGACTTCTATTATATTATTTAACCATACAATGTACACCAAAAGTAAGTGAGACCTAAAACTTTGGTTACCAAAATTCTCCATAATATCTTTTGTGTTCTGCAGAAATAAGTCAGTCTTACAGGTTTAGAACAACGTAAGGGTGATATTTGGGTGAACTATCCCTTTAAATGAATTTTCTGGCAAGTTACTGTTAATTGCTAATAATTAATATTTGTCTTAACTGTGTTTATTGTATATATGTAGTTTCAGTTATATGGATTTGAATGCATTTTAAGTTAATGATCAAGCACAATTTCATGTGCAATGAATATAACAAATGTCTTCAAAAGGCAAAATGTGTGCATTAATGATGATGATTCTGAGACTGAAGGGTCCCGTGAGAGCCAGTTGCCCCCCGGAGCTTCTGGCTGTCCAAAACCCCGTCCACCTGCCAACAGCCACCTGAGAGTGAGGAAACACAACACTTTCTTTCTCTAAAATCAAACTTTTACACAGCATTTATTCCTGAATATTAGTGATTCCACTAATACCCAGCTTGTATATTTTACCAGATCAACAAGCGTCAGTATGATTATGGAGATCATGAGGAGTTTGTTTGCTTCACTGGTTTTAAACTGGATGGATACCAGCTCATTTACTGTTTGCAAGACGGCACTTGGGAGAAACCAAAGGGACAGTGCATTAGTAAGCCATAGAAATGCTTATACAATTTATGATCCAGTTTATGCTCATTTTGTCCCATACAGTTTTCACTCCATATGTTTCCTGTGATTGCAGAAAATGTTTGCACCAAACCTGCAGTGCCTGATGGGATGACAATATACCCAGACAAAATGGAGTTTCAAGTAGGAAGTGACATCATGTTGGCCTGCTTAGAGAGTGGCATGAGTCCCTCAGGGAGGCAATATTACACGTGTGGGAAGAGTCTTGTTTGGGAGCCAAGCATCCCACAAGACATACACTGCAAGACTGGTACTTTCATAGAATAACTGAGCTTTTGTAAATTTTCTTTAGCTCCTTTGATTTAAACATGGTTAAATGAGTAACATTTTTTTTTGCAGATAAACCCTTTGTGCCGGACAGCAGCTGTAAACCCGGAGAGATACATGATGGGGCTAAATGCATCTGCATGTCTAAAGAGAGATGCAGGTATGAATGCCAGTAGATTAAGTTTTGTGGACCCTTATGCTATGGTCTGTTGGGAAACGTGACCATTAAGTATTATGTGTTTCCTGCAGAAATTACAGAGCAGATCTGTGCATCTTTCATGCCGACAAGGAGACTACCATTATGATGTCCCTCTGTGCTTTTCATGCCAACCGTTGTCATGGAGACAGATTATACTTTATGAATAATGGACCATGCAAAACCGACGCAGGCAGTCTGGACTGGGCCAAATTCAGGGCCAGTATGTCTGAGCAGAGCTCTGTGCAGGAACCCTGCGGTTCAGACACCTGTTACGAGTGGGAGACCTGCTCAGGTACAGATCTGATCATGAATCCTTATGTAACGTGTTGTTTCACAATCAAAGCATCTTTGGTTTGTATTCAATTGAAATAATTTAACGCTGTCTTTTCTTCTTAGTATCAAAAACATGCGAGTGCAAAATCCCCAGGGAATGTTCCAAAGATGGGAAGCAAATGTACTGCCTGAATATTGTGCGAACACAAAGCACACGGAGCATGAATCTGTGCTTCATGGCTGCCATGAAGTGCAGCAAGATGGAGTTTGAGCTTCTGCATGAAGGTCCTTGTGCAAGTTCTTAATTGTGCAACAATTTCATAGACGTACTCACAGCTGAAATGCTCACTCCTTATTGATTTGTACAGATAACACATTGTTGTTTTATAGTTGCTCACAGCATGCTATGCAGTTATTTTTTGAGCAGTCTTGATATTGATGTAGAACATCACAATAAAACATTATCAGACTTTCAGACGTGTTCTTGTATTTATCTGTTAAAGCTTGAGTGTATATTTTTGCAACACTTAAAGCGATGTGACTTCTATATTAAAATCTAAAAGACAATATAAACTTGCACACAATTTATCAGAAGCACAACTGTCTGAATTGGCATTATTGAAACAAGATTCATCTATAGTTATTCAAAGTGCTGACAAAGGTGGTGCAGTGGTGATTTTAAATCAAAGTAACTACGAATTTGAAATTCAGAGACAATTGTCCAATTCGACCTTTTATAAAAAAATTGAGTACAAATCCTGTGGTTAATTTCAATCATCTGTACACAATACTTTAAAATCGTTTGTAGATTCAGGTTTGTTAGATTTCAGGTTTTCGTTTGTTGTCGAAAGCTGAATTTGAATATATGTGTGTTGAACATCCGATTACACCGGTGTTATATACACTGCCTAAGATTCATAAACCTTATAGTGATATCCCTTCTGGGAGACCTATAGTGGCAGCAATTGGGTCTCTTACAGAAAAAATTTCAGCTTTCGTTGATTATCATCTACAGCCTTTGGTGATGTCTTTACCTTTTTACATCAGAGACACGATGGATTTCATTGAACTTATCAACAATGTGAAATTACCTGTGTCCTGTTCTTCTAGTCACCATGGATGTTGAATCGTTGTACACCAATGTTCCGTTTCAGGGTGGGCTAGAGGCGATTGAATTTTTTCTTAATCAACGTCTTTGTCAAGTTCCGAGTATATGTTTGAGTGACTTGGCAAAATTGGTGCTTTCACATAATTATTTCTTGTTTGGGTCTGAGTATTATTTACAGATTTCGGGGGTCAGTATGGGGTCTAAGATGGCCCCAGGTTTTGCATCTCTATTTTGTGGGATGTTTGAACATCAATTTGTATTTAATCCTGTCAATGATTTCCTAAAATATATTGTTTTATGGGAAAGATACATTGAGATGTTTTTCTATTATGGAGCGGCACTGAAGCTGAATTATTAGATTTTTATAGTTTGGTAAATAACAAATGTACTGCGTTAAAATTTACCATTGATTTCCATCAAGAGAAAATGAATTTCTTGGATGTGCTTGTGCTTCACACTACATCGGGCATTGAGACTACTTTGTATCGAAAACCTACGGATCGTAATACTATCTTGCACGGACAATCCTATCATCCCGTGTCATTAAAACGTTCGTTACCAATTTCTCAATTTAGTCGTATTCGCCGTATTTGTAGTAGTGATGATGATTTTCAACAGCAGTCACACATTTTATCAGAAAGATTTAGACATCGATCGTATAAAGAAGAGTGGATTCAGTCTGCAGCGAGTCGTTTTAAAGATGGGTCACAAAAAGATAGTCTAGTCAAAAACCACAAAAAAAATTAATGCCGTGTTAATTGTTATATGCAATATTCACCTGTCACCAAGGATATCAATACGGTTTTATTAAAACACTGGCATATTGTAGAAAGTGATCCCAGTCTTAAGAAATGTTTCGATAAACCACCTTGTTTGGTGTATAAAAAAACCTTCGAAATATTTTAGTTACAGCGGATTTGAAACCGGCTCCTCACTTTTTGAACAAAATACCTCATGGGAATTATAGATGTGGTAACTGTCAACAGTGTAATTTCACGTATAAAACATCAACTTTTACACATCCTTATACAGCAAAATTTTTTAAAATTCGAGGCACCATTTCGTGTAAGACTGCCAATGTTATTTATATGCTGCGTTGCCCTTGTGGCTTATGTTACATTGGTAAGACTAGTAGACCTTTGAAAAATCGCATTTC
>JAUMHE010000032.1:1363979-1402969 GCA_032359235.1 Enteromius mattozi | reverse complement strand
GCAATGTGCTTTCCACTTTCCAGAGTTGTCTTATTCTCTAAAGGTTTCACTTTAGAAATATTAATATGACATAAAAGGAGAAAAAAAATAGAAAAAAAAGTTTAAAAATCTCTAAAGGTTTCACTTTAGAAAAATGTGATTTACAAAAAAAGACAAAATATTTAAATATGCTCTTAAATCTGTGTGTAGACAAAGGAAAATGAAGAAAATGTGGAAATTATTACATTTGTCTGAAGATTTTACTTTAGATATTTTGTATGAGGCAAAAATGAATAAAAATAAAAGATAGTTTGAATTAAGTTTGTTTGTGAAGCAACTTATTTTTGTACATGTCATGAAAACTACTGAATTGGCAGGAAACTGTCAGTAACATATATGCCTCCTCTTTGGTTGCAGAGAAAACTTTAATAAGCAGAATAATTCATTAATGTAATACTCACAAAAACTGAAAACACTGCATGCTCTCAATTTTTTTATGCAAGCTGACTTTTATACTAAAACATGAGTAGTCTTTCCACAAAAGTGGAAGCGAAGGTTACTTAGAATCTACATTTCTAAATGTAGGCTACATTTATTTCTAAACCAGCCTTAGTGTGTGAGTTCATGATGACTGAGATGGACATCTCTTATAAAATCAAGCAATAACATTTAAGGTGCACTTTTGTGTAGACATTTGGAGAGAAATCATAACGCTCAATCAGTATAATCTGTAATGAGAGACAAACCTGATCTCACCCAAAAATGATGCAATTTATAGTCCTAATTAACTCACCAAAACATCTACAGTAATCAAGAAGGAAATTATTATTATTAATAAACAAATTACAGGCCAATCTGAGCAAACCACAGGATAAATACACTGTTAACTCATAATATATAAGCAATAAAACAGTCATTACATAATTACATTTTTGGAGTTATGAAATGAAGACATTTCTCTGAACAGCTTTAAAATAAAATGAATAAGGATTCCATTGTAACTTAATAGCCTATAACTTAATATCTCAGACTGCTGATGCACGGACGGCCAAAACATGAAGACAGTGGTTGTTATCTCTGTCCTGTTGGTGTTCGTTTGTAAGTAAGAAAACAGCAATCATTTTTTAGAGAAAAATTGCAGAGTTATGGATCCCGAGTTTAGTCATAGCTTCTCTTTTCCTGCAAAATATTTTTATGCGTATTATTATTTTTAGCCAATTTAGTTCAAATAATTAAGCAAAAAGTACATTATGCTATTCAAAGTCATCTGCAGACTACACTGAAAAATGTACACAATTTTTACTAAAAAAAAAAAAAAAAAAAAAATTAAATGTAAGGCTTCAAACACATTAAACCTAGTTTAAAATGCATTGTTTATTATACAAGATATTACACAATAGTCTCATTCTCCTCAGGCACATTGTGATAGAATGCATTTTCCAATTAAATTTAAGCCTTTCAACAAGAGCGCTATTAAGAAAGCGTTGGAGAGGATTAATTATCTACAAATTAAACTGCATATATATTTGCTACTGCAGCTTCTAATGCAGTGTGTCTGATTAACTACAAAAGTAACATCTACCTAAATGAATCATCAGCATATATTAATGTACTGATTCAAAAGAATCTCTAATACTGACTTGCCTTACTCGCAGAACCTGATTTTGCTGACCCTGGAACAACATTGTGATTAACCGATCAGATTTGAAAAAACAGTTTATAGTTTTTGTGAAGTTTAGGCTTACAGTCAGTGTTTGGTGCTTGTACAGTACATTAGTGTCATTCATCTATCATTAAATATGATTTTAGGCATTACTCATGGGTAAGGTTAGGTTTAGGTGTAGAGATATGGTCAAAACTAAAATTTTGGATTAAAAAGGACATATCAAACTCAGCAAAATCAAGACGTGCTTACTTCCTCCTGCATATATTCTACTTAGCTCAGATAACAGAACCTTCCTAACAACAGCATCTGATTGGTTAAGAAAGTGCCATCTGGTCAGCCTCCCACACTTCCCCCATAGAGTCTCAAACTTATGTTGTCAAACAAGAAAGTAATTAAATATTTTCAATTGTAGTTTTTTTGCACATGTAACCTTACAGGCAAATGACCACAAACTGACCGAAAACACAATAAATAGTTGTATATTTTAAAATATCCAGTGACTCATTTTCCCCATTTTTTAAAACTTTATTTTTGCCATTTTTACTTTTTTATCTTTAAAATGGTTCTGCAGTGAAATTTTAAAAGCTGCACCATGTACAACTGTGCAAGACTTAGTTAGTTTGCAGACTTTATTTGAAATAGATTTAAATTGAGCATTGCATACAAAGTATCTGAAGTCATCTACTCTTATACCACACATTGAAATATTGTGCATGACTGCACAAAGTTATAAGGAACTGCAATCTTTTAAACAAGCTATGCATAACATTCAGAAACATATCATGACCTTGCCACCGAGTGCAGCTGAACTTGCATCACCCCTGCAACTCACTCTTTGTTTTAAACTACCAAAACGTTAAAGAAGCTATCAAATAAGCCCCTGCAGAACAATAAGCCAGCATGCAGGCGAGCTCCATTGTGCTCTTTCAGACAGCCAGCGCCTGCAGAATACAAATAAAGCCAAGCCCTAAAACCTAAAACCTACCCAGAGACTAGGCCACAAAACCTTTCCATCTGCTCTGCTGCATAATGAGCGGTGCCTCGCAGGGGGAGGAGAGGAAGAGAGACGGGCCGGCCCTGTGCCTGGCACAAGCCGGTCGCTAAACAACCGTCCCCCTGGGATATCTGCCTCTCACCCCCCTCCAGCGCAGAGCGGCCCTCACAAAGACCTCCAGCGGGGACGTGTTCTACTGCTGGACCACTTTGGAGGGCTGAGGGAGGGCCTACACATGTTCCAGAGTCGAGGTCTACTGTCACGTCCAGACACTGATTGATATAAGAGCATGCCATGTGCGTGGAAGAGTGCATACACCCCCCCAGCTGTCTTGGTCTGTAAGGGGCTTTAACTGGCTTATTATAATATTACATTATCCCTGAGGTCCTATCGCATGGTTTGGAGTGGCTCTTTCAGCCAGCCCTCACCCCCTCCTCCCAAAGCAGAGACACCCCAGGAACAGCAGCAGATGGTGGTGAAGGGTGAATTGGGAAGACCTCTCCTGTTGCCCAGGCTACCGCTATTGGTATTTCTGTTGTCCCAACAAACACCTTAGCAAGATCCAGCCCTGGGGTGATACAAAACGATGAAGGAACAAGCAAACAGAGGAATGTTTTGAGTGTGATTTTCGATGAGCTGCACTGTTGAATGTGTTTGTAAAAACACTAGAGCACACTTTCAAGATTTATAAATTAATTTTTTTTTTCATTGAAGATTTTGGAAAGTATTTTTAAAGATAATAATATTAAAATATATGCTTTAAAATGTAAATTTAGCTGAATTTTCAGCCATCGTTATTCCAGTTATCAGTGATTTGGTTTTTAAGAAACATATATTATCAATGGTTTAGCTGCTTAACATTCAACAGCCAAAAGTGACAGTAAAGACATTTATGATGTTACTAAATATTTGGTAATACTTTATTTTAAGGTTACATGTAACCCTAACCCTTACTATTATAACAATAAATTATGCATAATTACATGCGAGTAACCGTAAATCAAACCCTAATCATATAGTAAGTACAAGTAGGTAAATAATATTACTCAGTACCTAAATTACAGCTTAAAATAAAGTATCCAAATGTTTCTATTTCAAACAGATGCAGTGCAGTTGCACTTTCTATTCATCAAAAAAATCCTGAAAAAATATTTAATGTACAATACTATTCAGCAGTGAAAAATTTTAGCATTAATAATAAGAATCATTCTTAACAATGATTTCTCAAGGATCACGTAACACTGAAGACTGCTGAAAATTCAGCTTTACCATTAAAGGAATAAATTACATTCTAAAATATATTAGAATAGAAACCACTTTGTAAAACCACAATAATATTACATAACTGTAACTGTGAGTCTCTGTATTTTTTTTTTATCAAATACACACAGCCTTGGTGAGCATAAGAGATGTTTTTTTAAAATAATTAAAAAGCTTAATTACTCCAAACTTTCCCTAGTTAATTCTGGCTAATGCATTCTGGTGGTGTGTTGCCCCGGCAGGCTGGAAAGCAGGCCTGCAGATTATAGTAAGAGAGGCTCCAGTCTGCAGTGTATGGTAATCACTCATTATGTGAGCCAGCTGTCTTTATGAACCGGGTCAGAAGGTCAACCCTCCTGCCTAATGCCGACAGCCCCTGCACGAGCGCCAGGGCCTCCACATCACCTGCTCAAACATTCAACTACATGTGGAGCTCAATAAATCTCATTTTGCTTTAGCAGGCAACCCAAACTTGATTTTTTACAGCACAAAATGATGCGAATATTAAATTGTACCATTTCATTTTCAGCACTTAAAAACCATTTAAAATAGCAGCTGGTGACTATTTACACTTAAGGTGGTCATACTAGTGCAATTTTAAAGCAAAAAAGAGCAATAGATGCCTTCAAAACAAGTCACTTTGGGGACTTGAACCTGTTGCAAAATCTGCATGGAGTTCACTCAAAGTATAAATAAGTAATATGCTATTTGCAGTAAAAGTAAGCAATAGAGTCCATACAAAGCCACATGGCCCAATTCACTGAAACTTCCTCTAAAATATCTTCTTTTGTGGAAGAAAATGTGTGGAACAACATGAGGGTGAATAAATGAAAGCATTGTCATGTTTAGGTGAACTGGCCCTTTAACAGGTGTTGCTCACTAATTGCATATTTTGTACTTCTGTCTTGTCTACACTTGTGGTGATAAGAAAGCATGTTTGGATGCATACACAATCCATTGTCTCATTACAGAAGTGTCAGAATCATATCAGCGCCAGATCAAGTGTGTGCAGAGCTGATCTGTCCTGGCAACTGTTGACAAAATGCAGCTCTATCTGCCAGACATTGTTATGGCTCTTGAAGATCGCTGGAGGCTTACCACCCTTTGCAGTCTGTCTTGATAGTGCTGGACTAGGCCGGATCGGTTGTGGTTTAGGGGGTTTGGGTCAGAGAGTTTGTCTGTAGTGGCCAGCTGTGCCGTGGCTCTGTTGTCAGGCGCAGCTTGGGCCCTGAGGGTTGCAGAGGAGCCGTATCAGATGGTTAAAAGAAGGAGGTGCAGAGAGGCTCCCAGACAAAAGCTGCAGCCTCCTCTCCTGCTCCTAAACTCAAAGACTCAAAGGAGGGGGGGGGATCAGGGGTGTGTTAGAACACAAAAGTGCACAGAGCCTCCTGTCAAAGGGAAAAAAAGGGAGAAAAAACTCCCCTCCCTTTGTTGAAGTTCTGAAAGAATGGCGTGGTCGCAGTGGCAGCTGCTGCGCCTGCACAGGACATTCGAGATGCCCCCTTTCATTAATACAAAGTCTGGAACCGGTGGGGGTATGTAGAGGACAAGGGGTTTTGAGGATTTGTGTTCAAAACCAAATGCACACTTTGGAGATACGACCATCTCGTGGCAGTAAAGGGAGGCGGGGGGAAGGGGGGAAGGTGTGGTGGTCTGACTGCTGAAGGAAAAAAAAAACTTTTAGAGATGACAGCCTTTAACGCCAGTATATCCATCACTTCACAAAAGAGTCCCACAGGGCGGCCATATGGGCAGAGGATCCTCATCTTTTGTCTGGAAATCACCGGTACCTTTTATCACAGCTTAAACAACCACTAAGAATTCAGCAAACAAAAGACTTCATATTTCGCTTTGCAGGGGTATTTATGAGTTGATTCCCCTTCAAAGCAAGTCAAGTGGAGTTTAAAAGCAGGCGCAGTTGTGTAGACTTGTTTTTAGGAACAGAACTTATTTAGCTTTTAATGACTGCTTTATGACTTTAGCAGAATTTCAAGAATTTAAAAACAGAATGTGTTTAAAAATACTTCTGCGGAAATGTCTGCAGTACATTTATTATGCATGCAACTTGCTTTGTTTTACAGAGCTCATGTTGGAAAGGAGCTGCACAGTCGCTATTTTATGGAAAAAAGTTCAAAGAGGCCTAAGATAATTAATCTAGAGAGCCTTGAAGAAGCTTGTCAGATCTGGTGCACTCACAAACAGTAGTGACTAATGTATAATGGGCGCCCTCTTGTGGTACTTCTGTAAAGTACAGGGCTGGTTATTTTCATCAGCTTCTATTTTCTGCACATGTATTCATCTCGAGCTATGAGTGTTACATTATTAGTTATTAGTTAATAGCGGAAATACTGTAGAAAAAACTAAAAACATATCTTAAGGTAGGCCTGTATCATGTTTTCTATTAGTCCTTATAATAATAAAAATATATTTATTTTATTTGCAGATATGCCACATTTATAAAATAATTTGTATTTGTTATGTAAATTCATTCTTCGTGGATTAAAATATAAAATATTTTATATTTAATAATAAAATTAAGACTAATGATCCAATAAAAAAATTAACTCACACTATAAAATCTAAATCTCAAACAAACAAATAAATAAATATATATTTTTTAGATGCATTATATCCTTATTTTCTTTTCTGAATAAACTAAAAGAAGACTTATGCAACATAAATCCAATTCTGCAGTTCTACACTAGATAAGATGATATAACATTTACAAAACTCATCAAAATATTCGTGTTGTTTTTACACATACATGCACTTATTGTAACACATTACACGTACTTATGTACTTAACACTAAATTATACATAACTAAATGCATAATTAAATTAAAAGCAGCTAACCCTTAACTAAACCCTATTAATTTTGTTAATTAGGCTAATATTACTCAGTACTTCAATGTATAGGTCTCCCTAAAATAAAGTGTGTCAAATTTTTTTTTTATTAACCTTATGGGAATCCAGTACAAATATTGAATTTAATTTCTAGCTTTAAAAGATCTGTCATGAGTTGCTGTCTCCACCTAGCGGTTACACAAGCCACTTACAGATGAACTACATCAATGAAGTAAAATGGTCTCAACAGGCTGTGTGGTCGTCTGGTGGAGCTAGCCTGAATAATTGCATGGTAGTCTAACTTAACTGCAGGTTTTATTATAGGCCAATATATATATAAAACGCGGCAGCCAACCACACAGTTGCCTGGGACTGGATTATATAAGAAAAAAACATATGTGTGAACAGATTACGTCAGAGCTACCCTTTATTATTTTAAGATTTTGATATAAAATCCCTAATGCTAGTGCCACCCAGTCCATTTGATGACTCAAAATAAAATATATATAGTTTTACAACACTGCAGTCAAAAAGTTTAGTAGCTACTTTAAAAAGTATATATGTATTAAAAATGACCTTAGCTCACCTGATTCAATTCTTGCATCAGTGATTTGTGGTATCATTAGTACAGTGGCGCATGGGATAAAGAGATGACTTGCAAAGAATTGTGTTTCTTTTAAACCAAATTACTAAACTAACTTAACAATCCTGGCCATGAGTCAAGCCAAAATCCCATACCAGCCCAGAAAGCTGTGCTCAGACTCCCTCCGAGGAGCAGCAGATCAAATGAATTCTTGTGGTGTGCTGTATTGAAGTTCAGTGTGGGAGTACACATGGACCACAGCTATCGTACCACTGCTGCCTGCTGAAAATGATCATCTTTCATTTCTGGATGACGTCGTCTATATAAAAAGCAAATTTAGCGGTAAAGCCATGTTTGCTAGGCCCGTGGACCATCAGACTGTACAAGGAAACAAAGAGCATCGGGAATGATGCGTGTCCAGATACAGTATGTATGACATCATAAATGAAGGTCTTGGCATTTCATGCATATTGCATGTGCAAATATTTTTTTCATGCATTTTCTTGCATTGGAGTGATTTTTGCTTTCATCTAGGCATGTTATTAAAAAAACAGTTTCCCCCTGCATGTTGTCTTGTCTCATGACATTTACCTTTGAACAAAAGCGTAAGGCTGAAAGTACCACCTACATCAATGAGACATTGGGGCTCTGTTGCATCACTGAAGGCTATTTTTCTGAAATATAACAAGAGCAGTCTTGAATAAATAAAGCCTTAAAAGGAATATTCCAGCTTTAATACGTTAAAGTTAAACTCAACAGAGTTTGAGGGATAATGTTTATTACCACAAAACAATTTCCTCGTACCTTGTTTTCTATAAAAAAAGGAAAAACTGAGGTTATGAGAGGCCACACTTCAGAACTGTATAGGGCATATTTTTTTTAAAAGAAATGTTAAGCTTATTATTTATAAAATCATAAAGTATAATTTTACTTTTAAAAAATACCATTACCACTTAAATTGCACATGGAGACGTTTCACCCATTTTCTTGTTGGTTTTAAGTGTTGCATTATCATGGCAACAAAGTTGTAAAACCTGATGTAACTTTACACGGGAAAGGTTAAGCAATTTTCTTCATACTGAAATCATGTTTGAAGCAAGCACTGCAACATACAGATTAGCCCCATATTGATCTGCTGTTAATTTTAGTGAACATAGTATTTCTTTAAAAGAATGCTTCACTCTAAAATGACATTTGGTGTAAACTGACGTTTGTTTAGAACTGTTTTTCTGTGCATAATTCTCTCTTGACTCAGATGAAGTGACTTTATCACTGGAGAAAGCAATTAATCATATTTTAGCCAGAAGCAATGATTTGAATTTATAAAAGTTTTAATGATGGATTTGTTTCTTAACCAGGTTTTTGCTTCACAAGATGTTAATTTTAGGAATGATGTCTTGTCAATTACTTGAACTCTTATGCTGACGGCCACTTCTTCACTGAAGAAGATTCATCGGTGAGCAAGTGATGTAATGTTACATTTCTCCAACAAACTCATTTACATCTTGGATGGCCAGAGGGTGAGTACATTTGCAGAAAATGTTCATTTTTGTGTGACTGTTACTTCATGGTGGACTTATATTACTATACAAGCAATAAGAAAATAACTGTGACTGCGCCTTTAGCACAGCAGGTTATCAAACTTACATCGCCTCCATGTAACAAAACACCTAAAACCTGCTGTTTCAATGATACCTTTAATCTGTATCTGAAATAAGTGTGATCTACATCCAATACATGTTACGCATAATCAAACAAATTAGCCCACAAGCAAACCACTCTGAATGTCACGGCCATGCCAGATGCCTCAGTGGACCAACAGAAAATGATTATGCACATAATGTGAGCTAATAACGTTACCAGCAAATTATGCAAAGAGGGGGCTGGAAAGGCATCCGCTTCCTAAATGATGAAATAAATAAACCCTGATGAGTTCTTTCTGTCCTGAAGCGAGCGTCTGACATCACAGAGGTCAGGTTGTCTAATGAGGCAGTCAAAACGGCAGCGTTTATAAGCTTGATTAGAGGCATTTAAGAGTCAATGGTTCTGAACTGCAAGGAAAACTTTGATGAATGTTAATTTGATTTTCATAAGAGGCTTCTAGAAGCAGACGTTTGAAGCTCAAACAGAGAAAAGAGAAAAAAAAAAACGCTTTGACCTGTTGCGTAATCTGCAAATATTTTATGCAGCTTTAAAATTCAGCATTTGGAGGAAACTAATAAAGAGAAACTTAATAGCCTCATTTGTTTTTATGTGCTTGGTAAAATGATTCTCTATCAAACTTGCATATCAAACCGATTCTATTGCCAGCTGAATTGTAACAATTCTGCTTTATCATCTTGTTTCTCCTAATTCATCAGTGTGCACTCAATACTGAGTTTGCCTGAGGAGTCAAGCATTAAAAACGCATTGCCATTATTCCCAACATTTTGCTTTGTTAATATATTCAAGGGCTCCGAGCGCTGCAATGTGTCATTGGTGATAAATGGTAGCAAAACAAATGCAAACTTGTTGCATATTTCATATTCCGATAAATGATATGCTGATGGTCCATTATTACCATGCTGAAATGCAGCCGTTCATTTACAGTGAGGAATGTTTTTAAACCCTGGCCATCATAAATTACACTCATTCACACGCACAAGTACGGGGGGTGGGGTGCGAGCAGGGGGGCTGTAATAAAATCCCAAATAAGAGTTTTTAGTCTTACGTTACATCAGAATTCTTAAGAGAACCTTTAGGCAATAAAGCTTTGAGTGTGAGATTTATTACCGCTCAACTTAAGTACATGTGAACATCTGTAAAATACAGAGAATGTGGCATGATTAGATATTTTGGAATGGCTGATGATACAAAAGGTGAAATTAAACTGCACAGAGCTACAATTACACATGACAGCAATAATGTACCTGTTTAAATGACAAGCCATTGAATAAATCTATGTGTAAATGTAAAAAAATCAGTTTTTTTCCCAAGTCCCAATTTTTAGTGGACAACTGAGATGTAAAATGAGTCAAAATGTCAAAAAAGTCGCCACTGATGTCACATGGACTGTTTTACCGATGTTTTCGCTACATTTCTGGATGCAAGATCATTTCAGTTGTATTGCTGTCTATGGAGGGTCGGATGGCTCTCTGATCTCATCAAAAATATCTTCATTTGTGTTCCGAAGATGAACAAAGGTCTTACGAGTTTGGAACGACACGAGGGTGAGTAATTAATGACAGACTTTTCATTTATGGGTGAACTAACCCTTTAAAATGTTAACATGAGGGTAAGTGATTAATGACAAAATGTTCATTTTGGGGAGGAGTAACCCTTTAAAGCTTAACAAGTTCTTGTTAACAAACAGTTCCCCTATGGAGAAAATGAATGGGACTGTTGCACTCTTCAAGAAAACAGCTCATTACTAAAATGCATGTTGCAATGATTAACCAACCAGAATAGAGTATTCCAGAGTACATCCATTCAAGACAGCAGCATTTCTAATTCACTGTAAACGCTGAGGCCTGAACTCGATCTTTGCATACTTCCTTTTTCTTTTCCCTGAATGGGTAAGAACTGAAACTCAGAGAGCGATGTATTGACTCAAATAAAAACAATGTCAATCTCATCGCTGCACACATGGCTTTTGCGAAGGCTGAAATAACAACACGGATTTGTGTATACTAATAGATGAGGTGAGGCAGGCTCTCCCTCCAGGCAGCTTTTATTGGTTTGGCCTCTGTTTCCCTTTTGTCTCCCTTGGCTTTGTATGGCTCAGAACTGGAGGTGGAGAATTGATGGACTGAGTGAAATAATTTATGGAAGGGGGAGTGAGATCTAAGAAATGTTCCACAATAAATAAAGGTTGAATTCTGGCATGTGTGGGTGAGTGGGTTAGTACAAGGTACACGCATTAAAAGACCTAATCCAGGAGAGACGTGGGGTGTTCAGCTAACTGACAGAGTGTTTGGCAGCTCCTAAAGCCGGCTAATCAGACGGCTTTACTCACTACTACCTTACTGCAGGAGAACCGCGTTCCCTGCCAAATGTATGAGAGTGAAAATACCGAGTGCACATTCCACGGGTCAGCACTGAGAACCACATGCCTCGAATTGGGTTTAGGCAGCAGGACCACATGGTATGTAGCCAGGTCTACAATCCATCGATGTGTTTGGATAGGGTCTGATTCTGTTACATGTCAGTCAGTCATGAGGGCAATAATACCTTCAGTCAAAAACGCTTCCAGCTGTAATGCTGTCTGGCCTTTGGATTAATTTGTGATATTCTCCGCTGGGTTTATTTTATTCCTTTTGGACATTTTCCTATCCATTTGGCTATTTTATTAAATGTGCACACATGCTGAATATTGACTACTGTTGTTTTATGACAAGGTACAAAACAAAACAAATGAGGGCTACACCAGGGTAAGCACATAACGGAGTACAACTTACCTTGTTAAAAAGACATTGTGGGTTGATAGTGCACACTGTACAAAATAGCTACAGACTCATGGGAAAACATGACTTTTTTTTGCAAACCATGAAATACACTGCAGTTGCGGGTAAATTGACAATAACACATTTTTGGTCTGTTCTTCACACAAAAGCTATTATGTGGCTTCAGACAGCTTAACTGTGCAACAAATTATATTCGTAAGGGGTGTTTGGGTCCAGTAAATGTGTTTATGTACTAATTTTTCAGTAAAAATATCCAAACATCATTTAAATATGATCAACTTGAGAAGCAGAAAATCATGACTGTATGTATCAGTATTTTGTATTACTGCATTAGCAAATTATTGACATTATTTATATATATACACCACACACACAAATGTATATTACATACACTGAGTTATATGCAAACGTAAATAAAATTAATTTACTTAAAATAAAGTGTGACTGATGGAAAATTATCATATTTTAGATCCCATAAACTTAAAACTACCATAAATACTATTAAAAAGCAGCAAATTAAGAGTTTATTATTTCAAAAGTCATAGTTAATAGTGAGAACTGGGCCTTAAAATAAAGTGTGACCGAGGGAAAATAATGTATCTGTATTGTTGAAAATAAAACTCACTTAACAATGGAAACTACAGAGATGTTCCTAGGGCAACGAAATGCACAGCAAAAACATATGCATGGTCACGTTTTTCTCTTGATTGAGTTTGCATCAAGCATGATCCTGCAGCTTGACCAGTGTTTAGAAGAGAACTGATAGGATTTATGAGTAGGCTGATTTTGTTTTTACAAACTAACACTATTATATATAGCTGTTGTTTCAGGCCTCTGATCTCCTGAGCTGGCAGACATAACAGCAGATGTTAATGAAAGATGAGCTACATGGACTAAATGTTATGGTTTCAAAAGAGATGATGTTTATGTTATATTACCATCATCTGCAGATCTCCAGATTTAACTTGCATTTTTTGTCATAACAAAAAACAAAAGTAAGAAAAAATACATTCTTGCTTAAACATTTTTGGAACAATGCATGTTTTTTCTACAATAGGCAGCGTTCTCGTTCCCTCAGTACAGCAAAGACTGCTTTCAGTATTAAAAGGAGACATTAGCTTGTCAGTGTTCGCTAGCATATTGTTCAGGTCCGTCTGAGGTCAGGCGTCAATGCGAATCAAAAATAAAACACAAAACTGGATCAAACAGACTCAAAGCTTTCTTGGCCTTCCCCTTCACCCTCATACATACCTTAACTTCTCAAACTTCACATAGTTCTTCTCACACACATTCGCTAATTAAATACCTACAGCTAAATATTTCAAAGAATGTTCTGCAATTAAAAAGATAAAATCACACTCTGAACAAAGTAACAGGTCTAAGCAACTGCGCACAACGTAATGACTAAGGAATGACAGATAAAAACTTCACATAGATAAGATTCTGTCAAAGAACAACATCAGATGTGCCAAACCGCAGTGATTCATGTACAAAGTATGCATCACTGATAACAACAGATAGCGACACCAACACTGTTTTCTATCCTTTCTACTCCTCTACTGTGTTTAGACAAAGGTTGCCGGACTCATTAGTGTCTAAGTGGACATAATTTGGAGCTGCTTCGTGGGCAGCATGTGGAAAAGCAGGCAGATCAAAGACAAGAGAAATATTCTGAACTCATAGAAAATAGAGTGGAAAACGTTTATTTGCAGCAGTGTCATGCGAATCATTTTTAGTTAACAAGACCGTGCACCAGAAGCGAGATGTTACATGTCATATTCATGGCACCAGTGAAAAAAAAAGCCAACCTGGTCTTATAAAAATATGTACCTCTGTGCACTTTTTGAGCAACACCGTTTTTACGTGCCTTACTGCACGTTTCACCGCAGTTTTAAAGATAAATGTTCACTAAGCAGCACTAAAACACAGGTTCAATACATGAAACCCTGGCACATTTTTATTACATTGATATAGGTATGTATTGCGGCAGTTTGGAATTTAAATATCCGTGGACTGTTGCTAAAAGTTAATACTCTATCATGCTGGAAATATGCCCTTCACCAAATCCAACCCTAAACCTACCCAATAGTGTTAACAAATGCAAAACTGATATAAAAACACATTTGTTGAGGCAACCGTGCCATTTCAACTCACTTTTACACAGATTTGAGCTGTTTTGTTGAAACATAGTTACACAAGATACGGACTGGAGCTCCCCACCTCTCAAGTACATCTCTGTACTGTGAAAACCCACAGATATGAAGCTGGATACGTGTAATGCTAACGTTCAAAAGCATCCATTTTCAAATATTCCAGCATATTAATATTGTCATAACATGGTGCGAAAGTAATTGTGCGAAAATTATGCTGTATTGGTCGAAACTCTGTAAATTATTGTGAAAAGGAATTAAAAAGGTGTCTGAGTTTTACTGCCTCTAGTGTTCATTTCTTTTGGAAACTGCAGTGATATGCTTGTTGGTATTTCGTGTGCACCCAGGTACGTTTATGCCATGAAACCAGCTAGAAAAAAGCACAAAGAGTGCAGGCAATCACTGAATACTGAAAGTCACCTTTAAAAGCTTCATCATAGTGGATTGTGAAACCCAAAACTTTTCTGAATCCTGTTAATAACCACTAGAAGGCTAGTTCTCACTTGACTGTGATGTTTAAGGGCCACTCATAAACCCTCACGCTCCGGAGCTCAGGAGTCCAATTTAGATACATTCTCTGAGTAGCTCTCAACCAACCATGAATGTACACAAGCTTCAATTCAGTGAAAATCTCCCATCAATGACTCTTAACAGCCCTTAACTGCGCATTGAGTTTCATTGTTAACAATATGCGGTAAAAAGAAACCAGTTCTATCTGCATCTACATGTGTCCTGAGGAGTCAGCACCCTCGAGTGTACCAGACGTTCACGGATCACATTTCATTCATTTTCCTCTTTACTAGCTTCTGCTGGGTTGTTTATAAGCACAATATAGGTCTTAACTCTAAATTGGTCTTTGAGGCAGCAGCTGTGTCGAACAAAACGCATTTCAGACAGTGTTATTATTCTATTTCACGCTTTTCTATTCTGTACCTGGAGTTTTCAGATCAGCTGTGGCAAAAAGGAAGCGTTACTTGATCCATCACCATACGGGCTATTATCTTTCTGGCCATGAGTGAAATAGTGTCTTATTGAAATCCCACAGCCAGATCCGCTCGGTGCCATCACACAAAACATGTTTTGGGTTAATCCCCCTGTAGGAAGCCGGGTTACAGACCCCTGCGAGAGGAACATGATAAGGCTGGTGAAAGTGTTTTGGGGGCCAGCTTTCTAAAAGAATCCAGTGCTATGCTGAGAAGAAATTATTAATGTCAATAATACATTTTTAAACAAACAATGGTAGGAGGGAATGCGATCAAGCGTAGATTGTTGAGCTTTTGGCAGGAAAAAAAAACTCAAGGAAGCCCATTTCTAAAACAATCAGTAAGAAAAAAGACATGCCTTTGTTAATCATAATTAAATGAGATGCCAAGTCATAATAAAAAGATAAAAAGTCATAATTATGAAAAAAATTGACTCCTATAAATTTATCTCCTGTAATTTCATTTTGTCACGTCTCATATTTTTAACTTTTTATCTCATAGTTACATGGCATACAAACTTATATCATTATCATCAGTAAATCGTGTTACTTTCATAAATCATAACTATGAAAATAAAAGTCAGATTGACTTTAATTTAAATTTCAATCTAATAAATATGGCAAGTCATAATTATGAGACATTTGACTTTATCTCATAATTATTACATTCATTACATAAATTAAAATTATGATCATAGTTATAAGAAAAAGTTGACCAGATAAACTTATGAGATAGTAGTCATGTATGAGATAAAACAAAATTAAGTATATTAAGCGACTAAGTAAATTAACTAATTTTTGACATAATTATGACTTCTCATTCAGCTTTTCATTTCATAAATATGACCTATACTTACAATTTACCAAAGCATGTGGCAAAAATGGGCTAGAGGCACGAGGGAACATTTTAAGAAAAAAAAGCTACTATACAGAAAAATATGCACACTAATAATGAATAGAAAGTAGGTCCTAATGGCAAAATAAAAATGGATCATGATGCCAAGACAAAGCTCAAATATGTGGACACAAAATATTTACTTCAATTAAAATTATTTTAGAATTCTAACCTTTATATCAAAACTTCTGCTAAAGAAAAAAACTGTCCATTATTGCCTGTAATCTGAAGTTGTTTTTGGTCCAATCAGTAACTGATTTGTGTGAGAAACATAAAAGTAGCACAAGTTTATTGACCTGAATAAGCAGTCTGCCAATATAAATATCTGCCTGCTGAATGACCCAACTGACCAATCAGAATAGAGTATTCCAGAGAGCTGTATAATAACATTTCATTATAATATTAGACTGTTAGCAAAGCTGGGCCTGCTTTCTGAATAAAAGTTAATATCTGAGCCAAAGCGAAATCCATTTAAAAGCATATATTCATGGTATTACAATCTCAGTGACCGCCACTGCTTCTGTCTCCCAGCAGCCCCAAAATAATAATCTAATGACGTTATGCTCAAATCTGATGTCTGGCATGAAATCTTGTTCATCTATCAATAGTATCTCATCCAACTATGAAATCTAGTATTTGGGAAATGGGGCCTGAAATGACATCTTCATTAATACTTGCTGAGCCTTACAGTCTGGATCTCTGGAGTCGTTCCTCTGGAGCGCTGCTGTCATTCTGCTTAACATCTAAATCTTATCAAAACACACAGGCGCATCGGGAATACTTGCAGCGATTTTCGTACATGGTTGAGGTCAATGGCAATGCTATAATCAAGCAACTGTGGCTCTATCTGGGACCGCTGTATTGTGGTTGGCATGGGAAACTCAACTTCACCAGACCTAAGATTAAATTTAGAGAACAGCACAGTGGCAGTGGAATGAAAAATGGACTAAGTGAAGTGTAATTTTATTGGTCTGGATATCACAGAAGGCAAAGCTAAAGCATAGTCTATAATTACACTTGAGGGAAGATCAAGCATAAATCCTGCCACAGAAAAAAGGCAAAATTATGATTCAGATAGAGCAAGTGAGATGGAAACATGGATCTCATCACCCCTGGGACCCCCTCCCTTCATCCCACAGAATATGTCATTAACACCCTTGTTTAATAGCATACTATTAAACACGGAAAACCCTAATTATGTTTTATGAAAATCATTATTAGCTCATTGCATTAACCTTATTACATAAACGCATGCCATAAGAACGTAGCGATAGCACCATATGTCTTACAAGCGATAATAGCAAAAGCAAACTGTAGTACATTTTATGTACAAGACAGGTCAAGCAGGAAAGTGTTTGTGCTTAACCTTTATTTGCTATCAAGCTCTAAATCAAATATCAAGCTGCGTTCATTGAAATAAACTCCTAATGCTCTTTAGTGGACAATTCCTATAGGCTTCCAAGCGAAAAAAAGCTAATGTCCAATTAATGCTCATTTATTTACTCTGACGGCAGCATGCTAAGCACTCCGTGTGGCAGAATATCCAAGCCAAGTTTATTGCTTAAGTGAACCAGCAGAGGGTGCAATAATCAACCGAGAGGGGTTTACATTCTCCTCTACACATGGATGATAAAAACAAAATAGTAGCTAAATTGTGGCGTGAAAACGTAAATTACAGCGGCACTAAAATGGTAATATACATCCCAGTGAACACAAATTAATACAGGCTACTAAATGTAATAAATAATGTTGAAAAACATATTTTATGGTACCATATCATGGTTTGGTCAATGTTGCAAAGATAAAGACATAAATGTGAAACCTTAAACGTACGCAATCCTAAATCAGCCTATTGAAAACAGAAATGTGTTAGCATTGTTAAGACGAAAAACTTAGCCTGTAATTTTCCTACCAGAATGAATCTTTATTTAAAGGTTTATTTAATTTAACCCTTTCATTTAAACCCTTAATTCTCATTCCAATGTTTCATAATATCTTTTATACACACTTTTATACACATATAGCACTGTTAGCAGCCATTCTAAGATCTCGAGTCAGTAGCTTACCCCCTCCATCTTCTTGACAAACCCATAAAACTGGGAGGACAGTACCATAAATCAGCAAATATGGCTAGTAATTTACAGCATTCTTTGCAGCTCTTGATCCATGATTCATTCTCTGTTTGTGTGCAATTTTGACTAATAATGGAATCCCAGCCTTGCGCCTTCAATCTGTTTCACCACAAGACAAGATTAATACAAACAATATTCATTAAAAGCCATTAATGTGTGTCTTCTGCACTAATAGAGGCCAACAACCTGTGCTTTTTCTCACCCCCTGCATGTGCCAGCAAATGAAGTATGTTTCAATATGCCTATTAAACCAATCAAAAAGCAATCAGACCTATTTTCTTTGTAATTATGATCTGTTTGTGTGGCACGGTAGTTCTAGGGGGTGAACAGGGATTTGGCCTTCACCGCTCTGGAGTAAATATGAAAATAAACCACCTCTCAGGAAAGACCTAATTAGTCTGTCGCTCTTGGTTTTCCATTCGTTTTGTGGCCCTGACAGTTGCGGTCATGAGTGTCAGATTTAATCTGGCGTTGGGGTCGCGTGAGCCCTGGAGCACTGGCGCGAGATCCATCACTCTGAGGGGAAGCAGCACCCATGAACATTCAATAACCGTCCCTCTATTGCTTGCTCCTATCTGCGCTGATAGATGTTTTTTATATAGCTCATTACAATGTCTTCATTGTTTATTGACATCCCCAAGTGACAAAAATATCCCCAATTTTGCGTTTCACAAACGTCTGCATTTATTTGGTTGGAATGTGCAAGCGCTATCCCTAGGCCTGCCTTCAAATGATGTAGAATTGCAATCACTGCTGCTTTGTTTGTGCTATGTGCACATGCATTCATTTTGCATTATGATGGAGGGCGAAATATGAGCATTCGTAGACCTATGGCTTCATGTGTGAACTCACAGAGAAGTTCACCGATGAGTAATGTCATGAAGATCACAGCTGAAATCAACAAAGAGTGAAATCAGAGAAGTTACCTTCGGATTGATCTTGACTTCTCGTTTGGTAAACACTGTCTTCATCATATCTTCCTTTGGCAAGTCTTGCACTGCTTTTTTTTCTCTTTGTAATTTCAGTCATATGCTTGTCAGCGATACAAAGGTAATGTATTTGGTGACCTAGTTACCGACTTGACCAATGCACCTTACAGGCAAACTCACTGGGTAACAGTGTGTACATACTATTTCTGCAGTATACAGTATGCACAACATTTCCACATCAAAAGCATATATTTCCAAAACCTTCACTACCAACTATTCAGACCTGTAATATCAAAATCTAAAACTAATTTAAAATTAAAAATTTCTATGAAATAAATTTAAAATTAAAATATTATCAATATCTACACTACCATTACAAAGTTCGGGGTCGTTTTTAAATAAGCCTCTTATGTTTGATACAGCAAAAACAGTAGTATTGTGAAATATTCTAATTTATAATAACTGTTTTCTATTTCAGCATATTCTAAAATTATTTGTTTAAATGATGGCAAAGTTGAATTTTTTTTAACATAGTCCATTATGACCAATTTGTACGTATATTACGAGGTGACTTTTCGTAAGAATGCATATGACCTCACTTGTACGATTTGTATAAACCCCAGTGATGGGTAGGTTTAGGGGCGGGGTTAGGTGTAGGTCAAATTGGCAGCTTGTACGATTTAGCAAAAATCATGAATTTATACGAGTGAGGTCATACGAATTCGTAAAAATTAGCCTCGTAAAATATGTATGAATTGCCATGAGATCATGCTGGAATTTCCATCAGGCATTCAGTGTCACATGATCATCCAGAAATCATTTTAATATATTAATTCTGTGCTTGAGAAGCATTTCTTATGATCATCATCAGTGTTGAAATCAGCTGTGTTGTTTAATATTTTTGATTTCAAGATTCATTGATGAATAGAAAGTTCAAAGAGCATTTATTTAAAACAGAAATGTTTTGTAACATGCTTTTACTGTCACTTTTGATCAATTTAATGCTGCTGCAATGTACATGTTACTTGCTATCTTAGTTATTTAGTCAAAATATATGGTTATTTATGAACTGAAATCCGTTGAAAAAAACCTCTACTTCTGCCAGTGTTATTTCATCTACAGATCTTAAGTGAACTGACCTCAGTGGCCCCTGTTGAGAACTCCATTGGTCACGCAGCTGATGACCTCAACAGTGACCTCCTTGACTGACACATTTTCAAATTGCCTTCACCAACATAAACACATTATGCAGATGGCAGACTCAGCTTTTTGTCTGCAATCTTAAAACAGTAGTTAGTTTGGTCCAAGTTTTTTGGTTTACGCACACCTGTAACAAGCATTTTTGCTCATGTGTGCCAACACCTGTACAATTCCTGACAGCATTCAGAGCGAGCAGGTCTCCACACTCATTAGGTTTCATTAGTGAGGTCTGTGAGAAATCCCTGAAAGATGCACACAGATGTCTTCAGAGGAAACACATGCTAGTACATCACTTACTAAGTTGTTGCAGAATTTTTGCCATCAACAACAAACTAATTTATGCTTAATTGTAAACTGAGAAAAGGGTGAAAAATGTATGTATGTGAATGTATTAGTATTTTGTTGACTTTAACAGCACGGCTGCCAGCTACCCATTATAACACTTTAACCTGCATATGTATTAATTCCCTTTTGTTTTTCCTGTGCCAAATCAACTCATAATGGAGAAATTTCACTCACAGCAGGTGAACATAATTATTTACCGCATGCAGTGTTTATTCTAAAATGTCTTATAAATTGCTACATTTTGCTGCATATTGTTTTATATGTATTCATTATAATATGTGAACATGTAGAAACTTTTGACTATGAGAAAAAAATATCTGGTCCATGCATCTAACACAGAACAGAATATTTTGTAACAGTATAAATGTACTAATATGTACAACAGTGTACATGCTAATGGAAAAAATATAATTATATTTCAATGATTTTGCATTTGCTCTTAAAACTTTTGTTCTCTTGCTAAAATATTGCATTTGCTTGCAAAACCTTTTGCATTTTCTCATAAAAAGTATTTTGTTCCCCTGCGAAGCTTTTCATTTGCTAACAAAAGCATTAAAATCTATTTTTTTCTTCCACCTCATATTAATTCCATTGCAAAAGTTTAGCAAGCATACACAGTTTCTTGGGGGAATGCAACCGTTTTGTGAATAGATTATAATTTTTCATTCAGTATGCGCAGTTCAGGGGTGTTTCTGTCTGAAATGTTGTATCGCAATGCTTTATGTTCTTGTTTTATGTCTTGAAATTAAATGAAACAAATAGCCACAAATCGGTGGATTTTTTGGCAAGGCATATGCGAGTAGCCTTCTTTTTTGGGGTTCAAATAGGTCTTACTCACCACCCCAGAGTGACAGGAGGTTAACCAGAGAGTGTGGGAGACTACTGCCTCTCTGCCCCCTCGGGGTGAACGTGTCAAACAGTGCCAAGACAGGACTGACCTGTTACCCCACGGGTCACTTCCAGGTGTCGGTATTAAAAGGCGGTTACACTCTCAAGCATAGGCAACAGTCTGTCAGCCTATTTCATCATCATAACCCCCAGGAATTCCTCAGCAGTTGGTTTTTTACACTTTCGTCTCTAATCAATTTACACATGCTGTGAACACTTAAGCTATCCAAAAGTTTCCTTTCTTTGCAGAGTGGTATTTAAAATGCTAAGTCTGCTTGAGGAATACATTCAGCTCGTATATCATTCCTAGGGGGGTCCGCAATTTTCTGGAATACTTTAAATTAATGAACCAGATGGTATTTTCACAACAACACCTGCGATGTTTTGGCACCATATATCCCAAAATAAATTTGTACCAGGAAAAAAGTCTTGGCAGTGACAGTTAAAATGATCTAGAAGCACCCTGGCCCTTGCTAACCTGTTAATATCTCACTAACATCTCGACTGACTCTAATGGAGGTGATTTTTTATTTGACTTCTTATTTTTTTGGTTGCAGTTCAGTGTAATCTTTCAAAGAGACACATCTGTCTGGGATAAGTTCCAAAGGAGCAGAGGGGCAGAAAATGTAAAAGCCAATTTCCATGTGTCGGATACTTATAAGTTAATGTGCGGTAAGAGCTTTGCAATGGGAAACCTGCTGTCGGCGTCTCGCTGTTTGGGGTAAATTTATTAGCTGGACAGATACGACCGCATGACACGCTGGGTTAGGAATGCTGGAGCGTCCGAGTGAATGAGTGTACGCTCTGCCATTTATTTTCATTATTTTGCCTTCTGTAAAATTGCCAATTACTGTTAATCTGTCTCAATTTATACACCCCCCAGCACGCGTCATTCAGAATAAACAAATTCTGGTATATTAAGGTACAGCGTACACATGTCAGGATATTTAAGCCACCTGGACTGAGATTGGACACAGAGAGACTATAAAAGCCCTAATGTGTCTACTGTTTGTGCAGACTCTATAAGCAGGTGAAATTAACATCAGAGGAATAAAATAACAAGCACAAATCTTTTTAATCCGGGTGAAAGTAAATATTAATATTTTAATATTAACCTAATGTTTCATATTTTTAGGTTTTATTTTAATACTTCACGTATTCACGCAAGATTATTAAGAATAAAATTCTTCTTAAGAATAAAATTATGAATATTTCGTGTTATGACAATTTTGTGTGACTTGACTTTTTGCTTCAGTGACAATTTTATGAAACCATTTTAATCGAACCTGCTTTTGATTTTATAATTTATGACCTAATTTTCAGCAGCATTCAGCACATATAAGAGCACTCATACAAAAAATTACATATTATTATTATTATTATTATTATTAATAATTACACTTAAGAACATTACAAATACCTTAGAATTTTTCTCAAGAAATTTATTTCTTTTTCTTCTTCTCAAGAAAGTTTTTTTTTTCTCTAGGATTCTTTGATTAACTAAAAAGTTCAAATGTTTATTTAAAACACAATTCTTTTGTAACTTTTTTTTGTCATTTTAATCAATTTAATGCATCCTTGCTGAATAAAAGTACTGGTTACTGCGTAACTATTATTAATAAAAATGCCTTTTATTAACATATTGGCTGTTTATTTATCTAAACTTCACAACTACCTTACTAACTATTAATAAGCAGCAAATCAGAACCAAAATAAGTTGTAATTAATAGTTTATTAAAAGCCAGAATGGGACTTTAAAATAAAGTATGACCAAAGTATCAAATTCTTTAAAACAAACTAAATGTTAGTGTACATTTTAGAGAGAGAAAATGGTGGGAAAAGTCAAATAATACGGGACATTTCAACAGTAAAAGACACCTCAGATGCCTCAGGGATCACAGCGATCTGACAATTAACTTAGCTGCCCTCTCCCCAGGTGGCTTAGCTCAAGACAAGAGCGCTAATCTAACTTCAGGCTAAAGGGTAAAATGAGAAAGGAAGCACTATGACGTGAGGATATGCATTCAACTTTTTCAGTGTTTGCACCTTTTAAGCTATCGATTAAAAACAAACTGGGTGAGATGCAAGACATATCAGTGGGATGGTGTCTTTTTGGCAGATCTAGTAAAAAATAATAAATGAAAATGCAAAAATAAAAAGTTAGCACGTCTCTAAAATAATCCATAAAAAGTAAGAACTGCAAAGTGAAAACAAGCTAATCAAATAAATCAAATAATTATCTGTGGGCTTTAGTGATAAAGGCCACTGCAGTGCTCAGAGCGGTAATGTGCAGTATCTAGTGATTTAATTAGAGCATAATGGATTTGGCTAATCAGTGACACAATGTGTTGTTTTACGGTCCTCCGTTGAGAATACTGCTCATTTCAGAGCAGATAAAGAACAGGAGATTGTATCACTCCTCACTGACAAATTGCAACCCAATTCATTACCGGACCTGGATGTGTCAGCGTAAAAGATCAAATAAATAATAGCGACACTGGACAATGCTATAATTCATGGCTTTTACTTTACATAAAATGTTGGGTTTCCCTCCCTGAATCACCAGGATTAAGTATCGCATGAGTCACTCTCAGATAGGACCACATGAGAGGCAGAACTGGCCTATTATGTCTCCGTCAGCCTTGAGCTTTCTCCAGAAATCATTACTGTACGCGGCCCGCTCATAAACCTTGACTTTTCTTCGCTTAGACTGCCATGACAGTGTTTTTAATCAGGCAAACATCAACAGTCCTGTTTATCTAAGAGTCAAAATCATTTATCTTCAAGAAAAATCATAAAAAAACACGGCGAAATAAAACTATATTCTGTGGTATTCGAAAGCATTAAGCGTTTGGGTTTTTCAAAAATAGAAAACGTCACATTGACAGACTGTCCCTTTCTATCTGCCAATCTTTCTAAGTGTGCCAATATCCTGTCTGTGCTGGCACCATGTGGGAATTCACATGGGGTGCCCGAGGCATGGAGATGTGATTAATTTAACTGTGTCAAATAGTTTTACTACTAGGTTTCACTGTGTTTACTGGGAGGAGGAAAATGGTGCTTATACAATTATATCCAGTGGAAAGTTCACCTTCTGTGACCGACACGGGTAGTGTATTGGATTCTCTTTCTTTTTGCAGTTAAAGCCCAATACTGATTTTAAACCAAATAATCATTTTCTAACATACTCTTTAATTTATACAGTACGGCATAACTGATATAAGACACCTTGCTTTCAATATTCAAATGACTAAATATTTCTACATACATTACAACTCTACATACATTAAACTATTTTTTTTTTTTTTGGTATTAATCATTTGATCCAAAACTGGTTTGAACTCCCTCACTCAAGCATTGTCAGTGCGTTCAGATTCAAACAGATTTTGTCAAATGATCAACTGATTAATTTAAAGATATCATGAATCCAATGAACTCTCATGAATAAAAGAGCTAGTGTATATTTGTGACCGCTGGGGTATATTTGTAGCAATAGCCAAAAATACATTGTATGGGTCAAAGTTATTAATATCTTTTATGCCAAAAATCATTACGACATTATAAAGAATGTTCAGTTAAGATTTCATACCATAAATACATCAAATGTTAAACTTTAAAGGCGATTTTCTTAATGTTAAGTTTTTTGCACTCTCAAGATTGCAGATTTTCAAATAGTTGTATCTCGGCCAAATATTGTCCTATCCTAACAAACCATACATCAATCATCCTTTCAGGTGGTGTATAAATCTCAATTCTAAAAAATTGACACTTATGACTGGTTTTGTGGTCCAGAGTCACATTTTATTTCGCTTAAATTTCCACCCTCTGTCATACAAAGCTATAATGTAGGCTACTTTAGGTCTGCTTTGGCATTATTTTTGAAGCTTATTTCATGGCACAAATAAAGCAAGTCATGCAGGTTTGAGGGTGACCAAATTATAACATTTATTGGTGAACTGTATCTTTAAGAAGAGTCTAGATTCAGACCTAGCCAGTCTGCTTAATTAGCAACATATGCAAAGTCTGAAGAAACTCCAGACTTGCAGAGACTTCTTGGATCCGATCGTTAAATCGGATCCAGTTGGAGAGAGAAGCCTGATAAACAACTGAATTAATCTGAGTTATACTGATGAATCTTAAGCAGTTTCTGTTATTGGTAACATTTGTATTCATTTCCTTTCATAATCATATTCCCAAAGTTAGCTTTACTCTTTTGTTTTTAATGCAATTTACCCTTGTACAATGTAAAAATGTAATTTCACCTGATATATAAAAATGCACTGAAGATGAATTGAATTTGCAGCAACACATGATTCATGTTTCTGATTTACAGTTGCAAAGCTGCATGTCCTCCCTTAGAAAAAAACATTGCATTGAAGATCAATATAAAAACTGTTATTAGTTGCTTAGCAACATGCCATCATGACAGTGCGCAGTTTCATATTTCTTAGGGCTATAATCTCAGCGGTGCTGCTGGACTTTTGTTCTTCCACCTCTCTGCAGACACAGATTGTGTGTGAGTGTGTGTGCTTCTCTATGGATGTGCGGCCTAACAAAGCCTTGTCGAGTAACACCTAACTACATTTCACAATATACACAGGGGGTGAACTGGAGAAATCTTTCACCGACCCCTTCACATGTCAACACGATAACAGTGGCCATGTGTCTTTCCAGTATATTGACCAAAGCAATCAAAACACCATGCCTCATTTGCTGCGCTAGGGGATGGACTTTGAATTCATTTTTGGTTGAAGAAGCATCAGACTACTCTTGATTAAGCTATTAATGATGCGTCAGTGACAACAAGCTGCCTCGTGGCTCTAATTGATCTTCCAATCTTACTCTGCTGAGATCTCTCCTACCTGCAGCGTGGGACAGGCTATTTTAAGAGATGATATATTATTCCTCTAAAAGTCAGTGGCTGAGGTGGAGAAAAAACGGGAGAAATGACGGCTCCCCTTACAAGATGGCATAATGAGCCTCGCCTGCGACCGAGCTGTGAGATCCGCCCATTAAAACGAAACCCCATGTTTGCCATCGTTAAAAAAGCAGCTGCATTTTCACAGGTCATGACTGATAGGCCACTCTGAGCGCTCTGATGCAGGCTAAGCTAATTGTTGAAATGCTCATTAAATCAGATAAAGTAGCACATAAATCAGACTGATGGTTTGAACTATGGTCAGCCTGTGCCGTTTGGCGAGAGTAAATCTCCCAGGGACATTTGTTCAGTGCCTTAGATCTCATTACATCTTTTTCTTGACAAAGTTCCAGCACCTCTGATACTGTACAAAGCCTGGACTTAAACACAGCTGGTTTCTGTGGGCCTTGGATGAAAGTAGAGCTTGACATAATGTTGCAAATCTGAGCATGAAATGAGAATTGTTTTATGTGTTGAATTTGGGTTTAACAGCCTTGTTGGTAAACCTGAGACACGAAAAATCTAAAACATCGCATGGGCTATAATTCTTCACATAACGTGACCCAGGCTCCATCGTAAATTTAAAAGAACAAGCAGTTAAACAATATTGACGTAATGCTGTATATAAATGGGAAAAAAATCTCATAAATATTGATGGGACGGATCGAATATTTGGTTCCGAGAGTCCTGACGTGTACTAGGCGACCAGACATCGTAAATAAAGGTTAGCGATGATGAATGAAGCACATTGGGAGATATGAAACATTGATTTTATACACCCTCCTCTGATTCGTGACCTGTTGGCAGTATGAAGGCAACACTCCATCAGATCCTGCTGCTCTGTTGGAAGAGCAGGGTAATGCATTAAAAGCCTCATTTGGAGCACATGTTTTGGATGGGGGAAGCCAAATGTTGACATGCAACACAATTTGAGTGTGCCTTGCTAAATCTGCTTTGTGATTAATAACTCAATGGCTTTTGCTAACCACATGCAAACGGATATGTCGTTTCTCATTACCGTTTTATTATTGACTAATCGATATTTCACCGCTGTGATTCTTCCACCAGATGTCAACAAGCAAATTGAGATACAGTGTTTCTTAGATTGAAAATAATCCAACAGGCTTTGTTAGCATCATGATGCACATATGAGTTCTGCGTATTGTCCGGGGATTTTTACAGACAGCCTTACTAATGCCTACCAAATAGGCATGAACCTGTTGTAGTCACAAAGCTTTATTAAAATTGTATATAAGATTTTAAAATTTATGGAAGCTTGTTTCTGGCTCAGAGTACAAAATATAAAAGATAACGATGAGATAAAATGATCAAATAAGAGTTGCAAGATACAAAGTCACACTGCGATAATTATGTTGCTGAATATAAAGTTACATTAAGAAAAAGATGCAACTGCGAGATAAAAAGTCAAATGGTGAGATTTAAAATTGCAAGATATAAAGTTACACTTATTAAGTGAGATATTAAGTGACACTGTCAGAAATAACATCGCAAAATATGTTTATAAAAATTGCAAAATATGTTTATAATAAGTCACACTGACAATGTCGTTTCTCATTACCGTTTTATTATTGACTAATCGATATTCGATAAGTCACAATGTAAAAAAAATAGTTGCAAGATATGACGTATCGTGTCATATAAAGTTGCGATTGCAAGACTTAGTCACACTGTGAGATTTAAAGTTACAATTGTGAGATATAGTGACATTTTGAGAAATAACTGTAATTGCGAGAAATAAAGGGATAGTTCACCCAAAAATTATAGAACAAAAATGCATGGATTTGCTACAGGAGGACTTTATTCACCCCCAGAGCCATGTGAGGGACGTTTTATTACGAATACGTGCACTTTATTTCACGTCTTCCGAAGTGTAACGCTATCACCCATTTAAACCCATTCAAAGGCTTGGAGGGGTCTGGACAATTTTTATTATAACTCCGATTGGATTCATCTGAAAGAAGAAGGTCACATACACCTAGGATGCTTCAAAGGTGAGTAAAAGACAGCATAAGTTTCATTTTTGGGCGAACTATCCCTTTAAATCAAAATATAACAAAGCTGCAACTGCAAGATATAAAGTCAGTCACAATTGCTAGCTATAAAGTCACATTGTAAGATATAAAGACACAATTGCGAGAAATAAAATCACTTGAGATATAAAGTCACAATGTGAGATTAAAAAGTTGCAATTGAAAGATCTAAAATCATAGTTACAAGAAAAAGTTGCAACAAGGAATAAAGATGTATTTGTGATGCATTTGTGAGATAAAGTCTCAATCAGCTTTTAATTGTTTTACTTTGAGGCAGAAATGGGTTCCCATCAAATTTAGAAATAAAACACAGAAAAATACAAATACCAAATTAAATTGTATAATCAATTCCCAGAATCCTGCCGTGTACCACCTGAGGCAGTCTGTGTACCCCAGTTAGAGAAGCACTGCTCTAAATGAAAGACAGCAGGGTAACTCCCTTTTCTCACACCTCTCTCCTCTTGGCAGAGAGAAGATTCCTGAGACAATGTACAACTTTGACACCAGCCGTTATTTTAGCGAACGCCTAATTTCATGCTGACAACTCCAGAGCCAAAAGAAATATTCATTTCAGCCGTCTCCAGGAGTTTAATCTGGCACTCTGAGACGGCATATGGAAAAACTGAAGCCGAGGAACTGTGTGCGACCAGAGTGTTTAAATCAAGACCTCTGAGTAGTGGATAAAATATCTCTCACGAAATGTTTACATTCACAGTATTTCTTTACGCCGTAGCTTCATCTGCTTTTCAAAGACAAGTAAGATTTAAGTAAATGACACGGTTTGTGTGAAGATCAAGCAAACCAATCGCTCCCCGTGCAAAGATGCATAGATCTTTTAACAAGTTTGTACAAAAAGCGGAAGGCGAGAGGTTAAGTTTGTGCTTTCTGTGTTTTGCAGTATATCCAAGAAGCAGTACTTACCGAACATATTCCTACGGGACGTAATTGGTCTCACTACATCTGTAGAAGGGAAAATTCAGATTGCTGTAAATCAGGATAGAAAAAGAGAAAACATCATACTCTTTCCCATAATGATATGAAGTTCATGTCCGAAAACCACATCCTTCACATTGCATCTGGCTGCTTGGTCAATGTTAAACCATAAACCACACCAGCGACTCAGCACACATCAGTCCACCCATCTGCATATAATTACAGATACATAGAGCTTGGCAGAGAAAACTTGCTAACTACTTTAAATCATCCTCGCATTGGCAGCAGTTATAAGCGTTGGGTTTGAGTAGATGCATGGTCAGGTCATTATAAGTCAGGCTCAAAATACATGATCAAATTCCTTCCTGTCATCATGTCTTACTATTTGGCAGAGCAAACACAATATCTAGAGCTCTGACAGTGCCATTTTTTAACAGTCTCTTATGCCAGCACGATCACCAAGGTAACACTAATAAAGATTTAGGATGTTCATTACTCACAAGCTTATACAGACGAAGTAAGTTCAGTTCAGTGTTTTTGCTCTACAAAATGACAATTTAGGCTAAATTGATTTGTCCCTGGCTCCAGTTGTAATGCTGAGCTTGAGTACTTGGAGTATTTTTGTTGCTGTACTACCTGTGGTCAAATGGAAACTATACGCACAAGCTAAATGAAGCAGTGCTAATGCAGCTCTTAGGAAATGCTTATTAGCTTCAATATATGAACAAATGACTGTGACGTACTACAGTTTGCTATACACAGGGAAGAATTTCAGTTGGGGACTAGTCTCGACTTCAGGTGGTGTACGGATGGCCGCAATCCGTTTGCTGTTCATCTGATGCATACTCTAGACAAAAAAAAGCCAGTACTGACTCAAACAATCAGTTTCAATCTGACTGGCTGGCAAACTTTGTCAAGTCATCTTCTTTCATCTTCAAAAGCACTCATTGGATCAATCCAGCCTTTTTGGCATCAAATCTTTCAAAAATGTTCAGAAAGAGGTTTTCAAGATCTTTAACACCAAGAAACCCACAAATATGATAATCCACTTGCAACTTTCTAAGAAAGAAAACAAACAAATAAAAAGTAACATTTCAAAAGGCACTAATATGTTCCTTTTTGTGTCATAATATGTACCTATAAGGTACTAATATGCACCCTTAAGGGGAAAAAAGGTACAGACGTATACATTTTGAAATGGACTGAAGGGACCCCTATTCCAAAATCTAAAGGCAGCTATATCTTTTCATGTTTAAAGAGCCTTAAGATCTATCCATCTAATATCACATTATTAGAATATGATCTGAAAAATATTGATTTTGTACATCAAAAGTATCTTTTTGTTTTTTGACTAAATTTTTATTTTTTCATTTATTTTTACCATGCTGGAGTATTAATATTGTATAATGGACCATATCACAGCTTAAATGGGCGGAAATGAGTCAAAATGACTTTCAAGGTCAGAGATACATTTAAAAATAACTGGGTCCCTTTTCACTAAGCTTACTTTTGAGTTCACTTAGGGGATCTGATTTTTTAAAATGTGTTCTTAATCTAAATTAAACTGGTTAAGAGATTAAAAAGTAAGCAGAGCTGTTTGCTGCTTAAAACTAACAAAAGTAACTTGATTCCATCATATATACTGCAAAAGAAAGCGCACACCTCTCAGCCCATGCAAAGCGAGTACAAAGAAGATGGTAAGCAGAACCTCAACAGACCACAACAGAGCCATAAGAGCCTGGACCAGACAGGATAATGTTCCTCTAACACACTTAAAGCAATTGACTTAATTATACCGCCCTTGGTGTTTGACGCTTTCTAGAGATCAGCAAAGACACTTCATTCAGCTTCAAGCTAACACACCAGCATGCATCTGCTCACAGGACCTCCCATTGCAGTTCTCTCCCGAGAGCAGTTTGACATCTCCCTCACCCCTGAACACACATGATCAGACGCTCTTCTTCCTGTCCCGCATATGACACTGTCCTGTTTATCAGCTTTAATTTCACTCTGTTGTCTCTGCTTACTGCTGTAATTGAGCTGTCCTGTCGCTGAACCGGCCCAGTGGGATCTGTATGTAATCAGCCAGGTGCTCCCAAGGGCCTCTCACTGTCTGTGACAACTGCTACAGATGCCTGCAGCGCTCTCCTGCTCACCTGTTCCACATGCCGCATCGTGCCACACATCTAAAGCATTCATGCATTTGTTGTAATTAATTAGGAGTTGTAATTGTTTATTAGGACATTTTCCTTATTTTGCCTTAACAAGAAATGTAAGGTGGACTCAATGAATGATGAAGAACACTGGGTGGGTATCACAAGGATAAAAGCATCTGAGAAATAAACATGTCAGTGTAGGCCTAATGTTGATGTAGCCTAATGTTAACAACAACCACATCACAAACTATTTTCCATGTATGTGTTCAAAATATAAAGGGAACTTGCCTTGCTACCCCAATTGTCAGTCTATTAAATTAATTAATAAACAGATGTCATGTATATGAAATTACGTATTAGTTCGCTCGCGAATGACATCTATCATTTTATTCTACAAACAAAAACGTTTTCTGGATTCAGATGTCTTTTGCCTTTCTTTCTCCATGAGATATCCTAACTTCCCTGTAGTGCTGGAGCCTATTTTTTTTCTGTTTTCCATGCAGGCTATTTGTCTCATGGTCAAGGAGGCTTCGCATTAATACACTTTGGAAGTATGCAGTCACTCACTGGGCCTTATTTTCTGCGTGATCTCTGGCCTTGGAAATATCACATTGCCCCAGGCTTTCCCTGTATGAAAGGAGAAATGAATCCTCTCAGCTGTAGTGTGCGGTTATTTTTAGAAAGCTGAATAGGGTTGCAAATACACCATATAAAGCCAGATACCATTTCATTTTAGAATTAAAGGAAGCTGAATACTAAAATATTTTGTTTCCATAAATTCCTCGCACTGAGATTTTACATTTTCACGCATTGATCTCTTTCCTCAGAGGATAATGCTTCATATGGCCTAAAGATCACGAGTCAAGTGTGCAAATTCAACATGCAGGATCTTAACTAGCTTCAATGCATTATCCAGCCTCATTTCGCTTAGAGAAAATCAGTTAGTTGAGCAGAGTTCAGAGGTAAATCTTTTCTTTACAGTTCCTTAGCAACCAAGAACTTATTTGCATATAATTGTAAAAGAATGAATAAACACTTTTGTTTTTTGTTTTAGAGCAATCCTTCACTTTAAAGGCCAACAAGTGGGCACATTGCGCTTTGAAGGCCGATGCATTTCCAGCATGCGTTGGTTCTCTGGATAGTTTGCTTTTTATCACAAACAATAACCATAACTACTCATATAAATAATGACAGTAATTAAATGTAATAATAATCTATTTTATGTCTCACCACTTGAGGTGAAAAGCAGGAAATTGCTGAAATGCATAGTGTGGAATAGATTTCAGTTGTTCTTTTTTTACAGCATTCTGTCTGGCTTGTTCCAAAGTTCAGGGGGCAGAAATAGAACAAGGCACAAGATATTTAGAGGCAAATCAGTAAGAACACTAGACACCATTCAACACCATGTCACCAAGGAATCCCCCTCAAGCCTATTCTTGTTTAAACTGGCCAATGCCCAAGAGCGTGCACTCGTTCATTAATATTCATTGACTCCTGAGTGTAATAATAATGATGGGCAAATGTTACCATTTCTATCCCTCACTCATAGAACAATCAGTTATCAGAAATCCCTGTATGCCTTGGTATAACTCTCTGTTTAATAAGGATTTGAAAGAAAGCTGTGCAGGTTTCTTAAGGCTCAAATTATACAACACCGCTGGAATTTGCTGCAGAGGAATATTTGCACACTGTTAGTTCATTGGAAAGCTAGGAAAAGGTTATTTTAATTGCATTATCACCTAAAACACTTTAGAATAAATTCCCTCAGCCCTAACCCATTGGATAATACTAATATCTTAAATCAGAATACATAAAAAAAGACATCGGAAGATGTTTCTTACAACAATGACAAATTTATTTAATCATTTATTTGAGCTGCTCCAGCAAGTGTATTTACAAACAATGGCATTTGTAGATATAAAAACGTGTCATATCATAATGCAAGTCAGCGCTGTACCGTCAGAGACGTAACAGGAAATGTAATATATTTAGGCAACACAGCCAAGAAGCTAAGGGAAATGGTGGTTTAGATATCATGGTCTTCACATCTGTATGAAGAAGAAGGTGTGGAAAGAATTGAGAAATTATGTCTAACACTGAAGAAATATTCCCTGGGACAAAGACGATGAGAGAATACAGGAACACAACTGCCTTGTGATGAAAAACCCAGGTTCAACAAGAGCTTGTTTTTTTAAAACCTCAAGTTTTGCATATGGACAAAAACAGATCCTGCAGTTTTTACAAAAATAACGTTTCCTGAATTAAACCTACTAAAAATGTCCTTCTAGGTTTGTTCCCATGACAATAAATGGACGACAGCATTTATTTTCGTGGTGCAACAACAGAACATTGCAGACTTTAAAATGTTCCACAGGAGATTTAATAAAAAAAAAATGTAGATGGTTTTTAAGCATATGACAATAGAGCAGTGTTTTTAAGGATAAACCAGCACAAATTCCAAGTTGTCTTTATGGATACTGAATTAAATATTAATAAAAAAGTACATTTAAAAATGCATTAATTTCCAGAAAAAAATATTAACAAATGTATTTGATATTATGACTTTCAGACTGAACTATTTCTTAGCTCCTCATTTATCTTATTACTTTTGCACCAGTGGTTCCAATTCACTATATGATATGATTTGCTAAACAACATACGTATACATAGCATCCATAGGATCCATGTGCTCCTGTGTTATCATTTTAAAAGAACCATAGTAGCTAGCCAAATATAACCACATAAACTCAAAAGCTATCTTTATGTTGCTTACCAAACTGTCGATAAGTAGATGCGAATGAAAAACATGAAAACCATTCAAGGAAGGAAAATCAAGACCGGGGCAAATATTTACCCTGTTTTGTGTCTGTAAAGGCTATTACTATTGATCCCAGCAGGAGATCTCATCTTTCTCCATCTCTGGCCAAGTTCACCAGAGTAACGCTAGCCCGCGGCTAAACTGGACACCGCGCTCCTCCCGTGCTGCTGTCGATTTTTTAATTCCAGAAATAACCCACATGAGGCCTCGCAGTATGTGGTCTGCGTGCCAGGCACTTTGGACAACATCAAAGAGCCTATTAAATCACGTTAGGGTGTCAGCTGCCACCAGGGTGGAAGCAGCGCTCCGCTACTGTTTCAGTAGATCCCAGATGAGTGTTTAATGTGCACGGCTCTGTGGTAAAAAAGTAAATAAATATAAACGGCACGGTTGAAATGCACTTCGACAAAAGAAAATCCATGTGAGAGTTCTTTTTGGGGAAATTAATTTCATTACTTTCACTTCATGCTTAGAAAAAACAGTTTTTACATAATTAACAATTCAACTGGCAAGGTATGAGCTCATTTCGTTGACCAAATTAATGCTGTGCATTTTGATTACTCTAGGGTAAAAAGACAGGAAGCATTTAGAAAATAAATGTAAAACCATTTCCTCCCTCCTACAATGACGGACATGATATGGTAACATACTACTGATATCATTTCAAGGATTGACTTGCTTAAATATTAACCCATTATCATAAGTTATGCGGTTGTTATTCGTCGAAATCAAAGTAAGTTGACTGCAGCTAGGCATTTGTGTTCCTTTCTCCTGAATCCTGGCTGATGACTAGTACAACAAAGTGTCAAGAGCACTAAGACTGAACAATAAATAAGAAAAAGATGATTCACCAAACAAATTAGTATATTCACTCAAACGATCGATTGGTGAGGCTCTGTACTCCTAATAAAACATCGATTTTGGCAGCTACACTTGAGCATTTTACTTCAAGAACACCACATCTGAGTTTCAGTCCCATGTACACCTGTACACAATGTACAAAACGAGTGCTTATCTGTTTCTTTTATCTACGAAAACGCTTCAAAAATTGTCACCGTTCACCTGAGCACCTGAGTCCACACGGACTACTCCGGTTGAGATATTAAAAAGCTCCCTGCTCTCCCTCTTTACAAGGGATGCTATCAAGCAACAATTTTGCCTTGATGTCTAGTAAAGTCAGCAGTTGAGTCCATAGTGACGAGGTTTTCCCCACAATGCACGTGGAGACATCCCTCAGACGGTCCTCTTGCTCGGTTATAAGACTTCTCTTTTCTGGACGGCAACACTGAAAGCGGTCTTTGTCATTTGAAAAAGAGTCATTTTCTTGCTCTGCCCCCAATTACAAGTCCCTCTCCAACGTCACATAGGGGCACCGAAAGGACACAGACCTATTTTTGTGTGCATGTCACAGTTTGGTGGGGTTTTTTTTGTGTGGGTTTTTTTCATGGGTGGGGCTTTTGTTCATTGAAAACCTTCCAGTTATATCGCCAAAGGAGCACCTTCCTGTGCGAGAAACTACTTTTTAGAGGAAAGATCTCAATGTTTGTTAAAAGTGCTCGATCACGAGTCCTCCTGTGTGTTTCAGGGATGCGGGATGCTATAAGGAGGAGAGGGAAGCCAAAAGAACCAGCGCTGAGGCCAACACGGGCACTACAGTTTGAAGGCGTCCGGCGCCGTTGACATCACCTCGGGATGGTTCGGCAGATTCGTGACTCGTTCCATCTAAATGGAGGAAGAAATAAAAGATTAAAATAGGCCTGTAATACCTGAGTGTACAAAAACATTTTGACCTTACTGACATGGAAATTAATGTGGCATACAATACGAACCATTATTGTTTTCTATAGAGTTGATGCTTCCATCATCGACTTTGACAACGCGGTCGTGACTTTTCTCGCAGTTGTCTGAGGGAGAAACATAAAATAGGGTCGTGACATCATCTTTAGCTCACTGAACTATTCCAGCAGTGATAAACGATGCAATTGCAAGCACGTTTTGTCAGAAGCCATGCCAGAATCTCTCCTGAGGGGTTTGTAAAACTTACTTGAAGGTCTGACGAAAACTTTCAGCCTCAAGCAGCTCCGTCTCCCATTCTCACTGACTGTAGAGGCTGTGGAAACATTTTAAATGGTCAATATTAGTCACAATCGATCCATGCTGCACACTGTTTAATAAATCAAAGTCATTTTTTAGCTTTAGATATATAACAGGGTTCAACAATAAGATTACATTTTTTGTACTGGCCTGCTCGATCCAGTAGTGCAGATTTTTACATGCACTGCCAACATTTTCATCTGCATTTACATTTAGTCATTTAGCAAATGCTTTTATCCAAAGCGGCTTACAAATGAGGTACAACAATGTAATTCATCTTAAGAGACAACAATATTATTCACAGCGCACAATGCTTTAAGAGTAGCCCACAAGATAGATCTGTATTTATTATTTGAGTTGCCTTGGGTTTGGGTTTTTTTTTTCCAGGGCCAGTAAACTTACATTTTAAAACATGCTATAAAAAAAGAAGAAAATAAAAATAGAAATATATATATATATATATTTATATATATATATAAAAATAATAATAAATAAATATATATATATATATACATATATAATTTAGATGTATAATATATTTAGATTTTAGTATGTTAATATAAATAAACTAAACATTTAAATATAGATTTTTAAGAATGAATATCTAATTTTTTTTATATTTATGCACTTAAAAAAGTAAAAAAAAAAAAGCACTGGTAATGTTTACAGGTTTTTTGTTTACAGGCAAAAAACCTGTAAACAAATACTGAAAAATTCTTACATTACAAACAGCACATTAAGGCTTATATAAATTCATAAGGATAGTGTGTGTGTGTCCTTCACATTGATATATTAAGTGTTTTATTATATCAATAAAATAATAATTATTCTATTATTACTATCATTATTATAAAAATACTATATTTTTCATTTAACATTTACATACAATTAAATATAATTTGCAGTATTACTCCAGGTAAGCTATAAATGCATGCACCACTTTTCTTTAAAAATGACTGTATACAGTGCAAACAATTTTCATTTGATTGATTCATCCAAAACAAATGATCAAATCAAGACAAAACGTTGATCTTCACCAGCAGCAGTTAAATAATGACCATCATTTTTTGACAAGCCTTCCAAAATGGTAACAATGCAACAACAGCTCCACGGGCTCAAGGCCACTAGGATTTGTTGTAGATTTATTTCAGTCTATGAATACATCTTCAGATGTTGTCTATCTTTTCCGTTTGCGGCTTTCTACATGCAAAAGCCTCATTTAAATGCTTCCACTGGACTCAGAGGAATGCACAATCAGCATTCATTTTGCTTCTTACTGATAGACGCGGCCGGTGATACTTTGGTTATGCTGTTTCCCTTGTCATCTCAACCATGAGCCATGTTTCTCAATTTGTCCTCTCCATAAAGAAAAGCTCATTAGCACTTAAAGAAGAAAAGGTAGACAGCCTCTCTCTCTCCACCGTCCGTTCCTTATGCAGTACGTAATGCAATCTGGCGTAGTCAGCGAGCGATGCAAATGAGGACCGGTGGGGTGAGGGGGAAAGAAAGGCTTGGTATTTTACCCACAGATCACACTGGACGTAAAGGTGACAAAGTAATGAGCAATGCAACACACTTCAATAAATCTCCTCCTTCAAAGCCTCAATGTAATGAGCACGGACTGCACAAAATGCAATTTCCTTATAGCCAACGCAATATGTTCTTGATAATTCAATTGGTGAGGCTCGCTTTCACTGATGTGGACATGTATTCCACTGTGCCTCCTTCCTGATGGAACGAAATAGGGGTTGGATGTCTTGTTTTTCTGGTTGGATGCTTGAAATTTGGATTATTTGACAATAAACCTCAAGATAAATAAGCTAAGACTAATGTTCACAGCACACACGGTCCATTAGTGGCAGGATGATGAATTAGTCTCTCTTTAAATTTGTTTACTGGCAGGAAATATTTATTGAACACCCTTATCTTGACCACAGACATCACTAACAGCAGGGTTTTTTTTTTTTTTTTTTACTGGACAGCAAATTTGTGCTAAATCTTTCCGAGCTCTTTTCCTAACCTCTGCTGGTTGTGACCTTTCCACAAGCCTCTTAGATGTTGATTGGTCACTACATACATCAACACCTGCTACTTAAAGCTGTACTGGCAGCTAGTAACATCAACAGCTGCAAATGACAGATCACAGGCCGAAAGAAACACCTGCCACTAAAAGCTCTGTAATCAGCTGTGATGATACAAATGACTTCTGCTCAGTCCATAGACCATATCGCCAATGACTGTGAACTACTGAACCTTACACTGACTCTTCCAATCAAACCTCTTGAGTTCACCGTTCTGGTTTTGTTGAGGAAATATATGGGTCAGTGAACATAAGTGGCTATGATAAAGAAAAGGTTTTTTAAAATGCATATAGAAAGTTCTTAGAAATGTACTGTTTATGTTGGCGTCAAATGATATTTTCAATAAAAAATGCAGTTTAATGATAATAAAAATGTTACAAGCAGCAAGAAAAAAGACATTTTTTCTTACATCTTATATTTTAGATAATATTTACTTTTACATAAAAAACAAACAAAACAAAACATAAACATAAAATAAAAAATACAAAAACACACACATATATATATATACTCCTTTGGGGGTATTGTTTATTAATAAAAAATAAAAATAAAAATAAAAATATATATATATGTATATATATATATATATATATATTAGGGATGTAACGGTATTGTAAATACCGTCGTACCGCAATATCAAATTTTTTCG
>JAUMHE010000032.1:1325688-1346731 GCA_032359235.1 Enteromius mattozi | reverse complement strand
CTGCACCTGAAACACAGTTATGCACACAGACTAATAATATCTACTGAAAGGTTCAAAACCTTAAAACTATTTCCAAAGAATATTTAAGAATACAGTGAAAGCAGATGGTGCATTTAACAAACCAAGGTTTTCTATGTGAGGTATGATATATGTATATAAAACATATATATCACATGAATCACCGTGTTTTCACAAACCTGTCAACTTTGTTGGAATAAATACTAGTGATAAGACTTTTGCACAGTACTGTTTATTTTGGATGTGATCAATCATGCACTGGTATTTATATATGCATATACATTACACATGACTTTTAATTTTAAATTTACTGGACATTTTTACAGATAGACATACAAATACTTTCTTTAAAGCTAAAATTAAACTGGTCAACCTCACATTTCCCGCTTTGCATCTTCCTTTAGCCTGTTGTGCTGATTTAGTGTTTAAACACACTCGGGCATAAAATGTAACTGATGTTTTCCATAATTTGAATACAAATTCCCTCAGGTATTTACACGTCTCTCTGTGTTTCATTTGAGACCTTTATCAGCCTGATTAAGCCAGTGTTTATCCTTCAGCCTGTGAAACATGCCTCACATCACTGCATTTACAAGAACTACATGTTCTGAACATTTTGTCCAAGAGCAGAGTTTGGTGGAATAGAACTCTTTCTCAGGGACAGATGGCAGATTATGTGAGGTCTGTCACAGGTTAATGATTGCGAGACTCAATTGGAGTTTAGACTGACAGGATTAGTGAGATTTACTGTTCCTTTTACCTCAGTGGCATTAACAATTCAGTATGAACATTAAATAAAATTATAGTTTGATCAAAGTTTGTTCTAAGTGATTTTGCTGTTATGTGTATAAAACTACTATTTTTTAAATCTTTATTCTGATTACATACAGGCTTATATCATTAGTAATCGTAATATCAGTTCACCTGAGTCAATTCATTTTTGTGTGATTGTATAATTCAAATTAGTTTTGAAAAATTCTTATTAAGGTAAATGCAGTGCTTAATTGCTGCTAAGTTGACATTTGCAGCATGAATAGATGCTATGATTAAACTGATACAAGGCGGCACAATGCAGACCATTTTATGAGACTATTTTTATTATTATTATTATTATTATTATTATATTACTCTTAATTTAATGATGAATTAACTAGTATTTAAACAATTTATATTTAATATGTTATTGATTAATATTCATTAAATTATTTAATAATATTTTAACTAACTACGCTTTTTAATATGTATTAATAACATAATATTGATTCATTTCATTTATTACATCTATCAATTGGTGATAAATATTAAATGTTCAAAGGATTATTATTATTATTATTATTTTTATCATTACTTGTTAATGATTAATCAACTAGGCTAATATTTAATATGTTTTTTTAATATGGTTTATTACTAATATATACAATTGAATCTTTGAATTATTTTGCTATATTAATAAATTGCAATCAATTTAATAAAACATTTATAATATTTATCATTTTATCACTCAATTATTCTGCTAAATAAAAACACACAGACAATATTTTGTATATATATAAAATACACACACACTACCAGTCCAAAGTTTGGAAATTTTGATTTCATTTATTTGATCAAAAATACAGGACAAAAAATGTTTTAAATATTGTGAAATATTTTTACCATTTAAATGGTTTTAATGGTTTTCCATTTTAATATACTTTAAAATATAATTTATTTCTGTGATGCAAAGCTGAAATTCCATCAGTCATAACTTGATCCTTCAGAAATCATTTTAATATGCTGATTTATTATTAGAATTCTCAATGTTGGCAAGGTTATGGCACATTTTTTTGGAAACTTTTTTCAGGATTCTTTGATGGAAAAAAGTTATAAAGAACAGCGTTTATTTTATTACTATTATTATTTATTTTTTTATAATGGTCTAAGAATTTTAGACTGTTTCATATAATTAGACACATATATCTAAAATCCCCTGCTCTATTATGTTACTTATTACTTTTAACAGTAAACCTGGGCCTGGTTTATTACTTAATGATCTAATAAAATGTAGTGTAAACTTTGAGAACTGTGTACATTTCTCACACTTTATAATTAAGTCATACACAATGGCCATAATGAGTAATTATAATGTCATCACTTTACCACAAAGACTTTTCTAACAAATGGAAAAAGCATGTGCTAATTTTCATTATCAACCCAACGAGGAATTATTTCTGTGAAAGGCATCAGTATCCAGCCTAATTACAGCTCGCAAAGGCTGAAGCTCCAAGGTCTGTAACAGGTCATTAAAATGTTAGAGGAAACTGGGTTCAGACTGAAGCCAAGAATAAAAGCCACATGAAAGGGATTCAAGGTAACACAAATGACCAACCTCGCTGCTAGGCTGCTTGGCACTGGGCGTGACTGCATTGGCTTCACTCAAAGCAGAGAACGAGCGCTGCCTCATTTCAGGCAGAGGTGGTGGCTCCTTGTGTACTGCGCCGTAGTGGTTATGACGTGGGTCTTCCAGGAGCAGCGAGGCGTCTGGACAAGAGTCTGAACTGTGATCTTTCATCAGTGGTTTCTCTGGGATGCTGAAAAGGTGTATGGTGAGAAAAATGCCCCAGGTCAATGACGAGAAAAAATAGATAACTTGGTATTCTGAACCCAGTACGACACCAAGTACAGAGTGACCCCAGTCCATGGCTCCAATCAAGTATCCACAGGCTCCACCTAGACCTGCAAGGGAGCACAGCAGATTGCTTTGAAAAAAAAAATAAAAAATTTGGAAAATCAAACGCAATTGAAAGTGTTGCTGAGACGTGCTGTGTTTGTAAAAACCAAAATGTTTCTTTAAAAGTACGAAGAAACACTAAAAGAACTTTAACAAGTGTTGTTCTTGTTTTAGGAAGGAAGTGTATTAGATTACTATTGTATAAAAACTGTTATTTTTTATAACAGAGGCAAAACAAGCTATGGAATTTTATTTACCAAGAGCTATTGTTAAAATTTTCTGCTGTAAGTTTTACAAATTGCTTCCCTGCCATTATATATGTGCTCTGTCACATTAAAGTGCCCCTTTTATGGGCAATAAAAGGTTTATATTTTGGTTTTGGGAGCCTCAAACGACAGGTTGACATGCATACAAGGCAAAAAAAACACTTCTCTTATAATATGCATTTATGTTAACCTTATTTGCTCAACGAATCCTTAACGATTAGCGGCAAAGAATGAATTTGCATTTTTATTCAGACCGATGTGAAAAGGTCTGTGCAAGCAACATGTAAGCAGGCAATATGCTAATGTTTCATGTTGATGTCAAAAAAACAGTCGACTCTTTCTTTTGAGTGACAGGAGCCATTATGTTTTAATGGTGGAGTTGCTAACAGCACTTATGGTTTTAACACGGTTAAACTTCACCTAAACTTCACTTTAACTTACAAGATGTTGTTTAGGTACTAAGAAAACCCTCACAATGAAGACTGACATTGTATTAATTGTCTTATTTAAGTAATGGGTTCATCAATATATGACAATACTGACAAAAAGTTTTTGTTATATATTACACAACTGTGTAACATTTTTTAAAAGAGATTGTTTTTAAATCACCTCTTCAATTTGTAAGCACAAAGTAGTCATTTTATTTTTAAAGATGCACTATGTTTCAAAGGTTTTGGGTCTGTTATGCTCACAAGGCTGCATTTCTATTAATAAGTATACAGTAAAAAGTTAGTTATGTAAAATATTATTATAATTCAAAAGTAACCGCTTTTGATTTTAATATATTTTAAAATGTAATTTATTCCTGTGATTGTTAAGCTCCATTTTCAGCATTCATTATTCTTTACAAATCATTCTAATATGCTGATTTTGCTCAAACATTTTATATTATCAACGTTAAAAATTATTGTGCTATGTTTGATTCTTTGATGAAAAAAAAACGGCAAACGTTTTTACAGTAATTAAATTTTTTTTTTTTTAAATATTAAATATTTTTATAAAAACAATATAATAGAAAGAGAGTGATGTGAGTCACAATAAAATGACAAATTCAGTGAAAAGATAATTCAATTCTTAACTGTAATTCTTACAGAACATTCTAGTGAATATTATTATAAAGTGGATATTTGCTCTTTTGCTTCATTCTGTCTGTAAAAATCGACCAAAAACAAAACAAAGAAACAAGAAAAAAAAAAAACTCTGTATGGAATGCATGCACGATTACGCATACATACACCCACCCCTGAGACACAGTAGTCAGCCAGTCATGTGGCTCTGAAGCTCTCAGCTCCAACCCATGATCGCAGCACATGACTGGGCCTGCTTGGATTAGGATACCCTGAGTGCACACAGATCCCTCGGTGCATGAGCACCACAAGCATACCGACACAAAAATCAAACGTTTTACTCTCAGGAAGTTCTTACAAGCATTTGCTAAATTTTTGTGGTGCAATTTTCTTAGATGGCAACACCATAATTTATATAAACAGGATCTGGGTAATTAAATATCTTCATTTCGTTCAATTCATTAATCACAGTAATGCACAACATACATAAAAGCCTTCCTCATTTGTCTTTTGCGGTGTAGATGTAATTCACACGAGACTCAAAGCACACGTGTCTCTAGTAGCACTCTTTCTTTCTGAAGAGATTAAGACTGTGATATCTTAAGATGGCTTTTTTCCTTTTCAGGTCATGGAAGTTTATGCGTGACAGTGATGAAACACACAGGGAGGAGGAATCGAAAAGATATCAAGATTATGAACAGTAAACAACCTAGAATTTATGGAGAGTTTAAAGAACACACAAAAGCAGGTGTTTACTGATGTCTCCTTAGCACAACCAAATCCTCAGAAGACATTACCGCTTCCATACAGACAAGCAGGATCTTTGGTTTTATCAGTAATACAACACCAAAGCACTCTATCGACCAGCGTTATACAGATGGTGAAAGAGGAAGCGAGCTGTTGCCATAGTGTGAACTAATTTCACAAAAGTACTTGGAATTCAGGATAAATAATACACTTGGCAGCTTTCAAAAATGCTTCAACAAAAAAACACTAAGCAAAGGCTGCCAGTCAGCTTCACTGCAGAACGATTTGTAACGTACTGGTTCCTGTAGCGGTAATTGCAGAGAAGCACGTGCATCATGAAAACGAGGAAATCAAGAAAATAATGGGGCTTCCTAAAGAACTGACAGGATCAAAATTGCAAAAGTAAAAATACATATCAGAAATGCAGCGCCCATAAAAGTACCTGGAAATGTATCCACACACTTAATTCAGTAACGCTTATATTTAATGAGTGCAAAAAGCTATCAATTGTATGAATTATATTGCTACAATCTACTGCAAACCAACTCACGACATAAGGAAAGAAATAAATGAAATAATCGCTGTAGTCCTTTACACCAGCACAAAATTGGTTACTGCTGCTATAGGCACGTCAAACTGGCTTTTATGTCATTGTGCACAAGGCTTCAGAACATCACCACAGCAACAGAAGAGTTAGACACATAGAGGTGTCAATTATGGAACTGTCAGGGTAAATATATAGCTTTTAAGACAAGAGTTTTCTCAATCGGTTTCTATTGCTACATTTAGCTTGTTTCGTGGTTTTGCAACCTAGAAACATCATTAAAGGCCTATTTTTATCATATGAAGCAAGGTCAAAGCTAATCACTCATTGTTGCTCCTTACCTGTGAGTAAAGCATGATAATGAAGCCCTCTCTCCTTATCCCGATAAGAGCACACATCAAACAAATAGGCTTTAATGGGCCCGTCAATGAAGTCCGCTGCAAAGTCAAACAACACCACTCCAAACATGACCACTACGATCGCCCATGTCCTTTTAACATTTCTGTCATCTAGTATAGCTGGAGAAGAGAAAAAATGCTTAGTTTAATCCAAATAAAATAGTTTTATCAAACTGAATCATGCTTAGTTTCATCAAAAACACATTATGCATTAAATGCTAATAAATACTATTTAATATAATGTTTTAGAAATGTCAAAACTTAAGGTCAGGCTGTTGCTCAGTAGACAAAAGTGCAAAAACTTATTAATAAAACATTTTTCTTCCAGTTATGTTTATACATTCTTTTGTAGCCTATTGAACTGCATATATCAATAAATAAATGCACAAACTAAATAAAAGTGTGAATTATTTACAGTTTTCCCAAAAACACATAATTCTAGTAATAAAAACAAGAATTCTCTTCAGTATTTTAACTGTACATGCTTGGTAAATTAACAAGTACTATGATTACCATTCTAGAATTTTAATAGTGGTATTTTAATAGGAAATATGGTATAGGTAAAGATTCCTATAAGGCTACAAAAGAAAAATCCAGCTGGCTCACATCTCCCTTGGTCACTTTAAAAGCTTTTTGATCAAATGTGGAAAAACACAGTATAGGAGAGAAAACCAATTGTAACCTATTGTAGTTATTTGAATTTGCTATATCTGCTTAGCGTTCTTTCCTGGCTCATTATTCCCTTCAACCTAACAATCTTTTTAATGGTCAAGAAAGAGCAAATATAATTGGCTAACTGTTTTTAAAATTGCAATACCAAACTGTAGATCCTTTAACTACTAGCCTTCATGACCAGAACAGATCCATCATTTACTAAGGCTGCACCTACCTGATGTGACCGCATCTCCATTTAAAAATAAAGTCAGGCCAACTAACATCATAATCCCGAGCAAGAGTATGTACGGTCGCCTTCGACCCCATGGGGACCTGCAGTAGTCGCTTGCCGAGCCGATGACAGGCTGCAGGATAAATCCCAAAATAGGGCTGATGAGCCACACCAGGCTGTACAGGCGTCTGGGGAGTCCAACACTCAGCAACACCGGTGTGACAAAAGCTGCCTCGACGGCATAGCAGAATTCCCTTCCAAACATGACCATGCCATGCATGATGAGCCTTCCTCTGGAGCGCTTCGGGGGCTCCACCGCTCCAAAAACAGCTGGTTCCATGCAATCCAAATAGTCCTCTTTCGGTCCCGAGTCCACCGGGTAGTGCTCCATAGATGCGAGCGGGCTGTCCGGTGCGGAGAACCTGCAAGGCTGGTCCTCTGTTAGGAGAGTCATGGTTGTCGATCTTGAAACTCTTAATTCCTACTGCATAGCGGAGTGATAAAGCTCAAAACTAGTATTTACAATGTCAGCTGAGCTGAGAAGAAAAGGAGGTGGTGGTTTGGTCGGGATCAAGGAAGTAAGCCTCGCTTTTTTTTCTTGTTTTTGTTGCCAAAGGCCGCTGGTGGAGTCGGTTGTAAGCACGTGGTGAAGATTATGAGCTGTGGATGTTCTTCCTCCAGCTGGTTTAGAACAGGATAGACGTTCGGAAGCAAAAATGTGTAGTTAATGCAATAGCAAGTATTTATCAGATAAAGAGAACAGTATTTGTTGTGTTTAGGGAAATGTAGATGTTAAACAGTAGAACAAACAAGTACCCTTTTGTGGTCTTGAATGGCAGGATGGCCCATTAGGTAAATCAAGTGACGTACCATGTGATTCCTCGGCAGACGGCTTCAAGGGGGTTGGAAAAAACAAGAAGGGTACGCATTTATAGCAGTCAAAGCACACAAAGCAATGCTCCCTTCTCCATTTACACAACTATCTCCTGCTGCTTTGGTTTACTCAAGTCTGTCATGAGACTTTCACTGAGTCTCTTCAAAAATCATGTGAGCTTCTCACGGAACATCGTCCACTCTCTCTCAAATTTAATCTACAGAGGTCGAGCTGTGGATCACAGGGAACTGGTCAGATGGTGCCACATGGATTAAAATGGCGCATTCCACACATATCTTCTACGTGAATGAGAATCGATTATAGGCTAGAGTAGTTATGAAAAATCTTTATGCGACTCATTCTTTGGATTTACTGGCAGAATTTGAATTGAGAAAAGATTATTCAGAATTTTATGAATTAAAATGTCAAATTAATTCTGTTCTTTTCAACTTTGTTTTATTTGAAAATATGTAACAGTTTCAACAAAATATTAAGCAGCACAACCATCTGGAACATTAGTAGTAGTAACAAATGTTTATGAACAGCAGATCAGCATATAAAAATAATTTATTTATTTATAATTATTATTTTTGAGTAATCATGTGACACTAAAAACTGGAGTAATGGTTGCTGAAAATTCATATTTGCAATCACAGGAATAAATTACATTTCATAATATATTAAAGAGGCCATAAACTGACTTAGTTTTTTTATTTTGCATTGTTTTCTGAAGTCCACTTATAATGTTTATAAGATTTTTTATATAATTTTTTTTTTTTTTTGTATTTCGAATAGGCTATTTTCTGTTCTGTTTATCAATTCATGGCCCCTTTAAAACAGATTACAGTTCATTTAAATTATACTAATATTTCACAATATAACGGTTTTTATTATAGCCCTGATGAGCATATAAAGGCCAATTTAAACCACACAAACAGACACAGAGCCAATGCTGATGGTCACCAGATTACAGTCCAACCCTTCTCAGACATTTCAAGAAACCATTGAATATTGGATTGGCGGAAAACGCCAACCATACTACCACAGTCAAGGTCCAGAAACTTAGCAAGGACATTGTTAATAGTCCATGTGATATCAGTGGTGTAACCGTAATTTAACAAATGTAACAGGTGTAAACGAAAATAACGATTTTATTAAACAATTTAAATGACATTAAAGTGAAAAACACTTTTTTTTTTTTTGGGTGAACTATCCCTTTAAGCAACAACAATACTGTCCCCATTACTTACAGGCCACCTGTATCATAATAAAAGACCACTACTTTGTTCACCAAGTGCTACATTTGACACTATGGCAGAAAACTTTATCTTGAGATGAATCATTAATTGGTTTTATCCTAATACCATTATCTTAGTTCATCAGCACTCCCTAATAATTAGGCAAAGGCAAATATTTCACTGTGTTAATTAATCTAAGACTCACTTTTCTTCTGAAGGCAATTTCTATTCGAAACCAAAAGTGGTACACTTTAATCAACTACAAATAATATGCCCTCGAGAATACTATTATTAATTCAAAATGGTATTAAAAAAATAAGTGTATGTTGAATATCATTTTTTGAAGACTAATGATGTTGCTGACAAAAGTAGGGATGGTAAGATTAATTCAGAATATTTGCAAGATAGGCTTTAATTAAATCCCACTTGATTTTCCCTGCAGCAATTACAAATGAGAGTTGATTTCTTTTGGACATTTTAACATAAAAGCCCAGGATCATTTAGTCCACTTCCACTGCAGCACCCAGTGATTCACAAGGCAAAGTAATTTCGCCCTGAAATGCCCCCTCACACTCACTCAACGAGACAGAGTTCAGGTTCTCAGATTCCAGTGCTACATCACTGGCCACAAAGTTTAATGATTCCTCAGTCAGAGTCTTTGATTTACAGACGTGCTTTAGCTTCGTTACACTCTACAATACCGGCAGATAAGAGCTGCTCTATTTGCGCCAACTCAAACCCGTACTCCTTCAGCACAGAGCGAGTGTGCTCTCCGATGAAGGGGTCCCGGGAGTGACAGGGTTCCGCAGGGGAGCGGGACAGAACGGGTGCAGGTCGAGGACTTATTTCCCCTTGAGAGTCCTTGAAGAATGTCCCCCTTCCCCGATTGTGGGGGTGAGAGTGTACCTCATCCAGTGACAACACAGGGGTGACACAGGCATCTGTCCCATCGAAGATCTGACTCCACTCCTCCTGCGTCTTGCTGGCAAACACCAGGGTGAATGTTTGCCTGAGCTGCGGCCAATCCGAAACACTCATTTGTGCAGGTAGGTCAGCATCGTCCAAGCCCAAACCTGTGGTGAGAGAGAATTAAATGAGGGAGATTAAAAAAAGAGGAAAGAAATCAATAAAGGAGTTTAGAGGACAAAGATCAAAGAGATCATGAAGGACTATGAATCCAGAAGCCATTAGTGCATTACTCTGGCCACAGCAGTTGACTTATAAGGGGATATTCTTCTATTGAGGGTCAAAACTGAATAGCAATAGAGTTATTATGGTTTCCAAGCAAGATTAAGCACTTGGGTCATCAGGACGTAGGTTGAATCCCTATGCACATACTAATAAAGCATCCTGTGGCTTCTCCCTAATCTTTGCATGCCTGTGCAAAATCGACAACCATGTAGACATTATAATGTGACCCTGAGAATCTTGTGGTTAATTGTACTCAGATGTCATTCAGGCTTGTTTCAGGTGAATTAAAAGCAGCTAGATGTATAGATTTACATTGTGTACTGTGTTATAAACAAAAATAAGATCTTGCAAAACTAAGAAAAAGCAAAAATGAGAACAAACACACAGTATATACACTACTCAACATCTGAAGTGGATCAAAACTTTTTATTAAAGTTGTCCTAAAACCAAAATGTGTTTTTGTTTTAGGACAACTTTGATTAACTTTTTTTTTTATCCACAGATATATATTTAAGAAAGAATAAGGAAATGAAATTAAATGAGATTAAAAAAAGTTCACAATGCACATATGAGAGAATATATAATTAAAAAGAATAAATGCAATGAATACATTAAAAGAGCAAAATACTACATTAAGAAAAAATAATTAATTTTTAGATTTAATTTTAATATTTACACTCAATTTTTTCCTATCAAAAAACTATCTTTTTTTAGGTGTATTTTCCACATCAAAATCAACTTTTGTAACAAAATAAAGACTAACCATAATCTTTTAAACTAAATTAAGGTTTTTTTAAAGCATCTATGGTGACTGATAATATCTTTACGCATGAAAAAAAAAAAAGAGTGGAACAAAATAATTTCATCACACAACTATTCTGAATTAGACAAAGCATTCATATTGCAATTCACACTATGAGAACATCCATTATATTCAGAAGATGACACTACAGGACCATACTAATAAGAAACACAATGCACTGACCTCGAATAAGCTGTTGATAAAACTGAGGCTCAATCGCCCCCACTGCCATGTACTTTCCATCAGACGTACGGTACGTGTCATAAAATGGAGCGCCACTATCCAGCAAGTTTTCTCCACGTGGACGATTCCACAGGCCAAGGTTACGGGACTTCCACATAAAGGAGCCGACATATGCTGCACCCTCAACCTACACATAAATACAAGCATCACTCATTAAACCAATATTTGCCACAATCCTTTCATGCTGAATTTTCAGTATAAAGCAATAGTGTGCTTGCCAATAAGTGGGTCTACATCTTCATTAGGGGTAGCTGGAGTTGTACATATTCATCAGCTCACAAAAAAATCAGTTTGCAATACATTTATATGCAGGAAACAGTGCAGATAATCACATACATTTACATACATGAATGTACTTAACAAGATAGGAATGTGGTACGACAGGGGAAGATTTAAGCAAGTTTGTAATACCAAGCACACCACAGTGAGCCTGCAGTTCTGTAGAGGTTAGTTTTATTTCCACATCATGGCACAGCACGACTCAAAAGCAGCCATATCATGAGTAATCAAAATGTCTTTGATCTTTTATGCATGATAAAGCTTGATGTCCTATGAAAACATAATGTAACCTTCAGATAAAAAGAGCATTTATCTAAAACTAAACATCAAAAAACGGAGTTAATTTTGCAGCGATATATTGCATTCATCAAATAAATGTCTGCCCATGCTTATGAAAAATGGATTACATTTATTTTTGACAAGGTCCCTGATCTTTCAGTCTGATTTAAAAAGTTTGTGTGGCATATTTCAGCACTGATTTTTATGATCCAGACACAAATACTGTACAGTCTTCACAAAGGCTGCCAATAAAAGGATGGGCAAGGCAAAAACTATATTCATGGTTAATGCAATTGGGACATTTCTCAGAGGGGCAGCAGTATTACTTCAGAGAAAGGGTGAAACTGGCAAAGCAAAACTAGAATATGACTGTGTCTTGCTTAAATAAACCCACTAACATAAGTAGACTTATGTTAAATATGTATGACATGACCTCTTTAAAGAATTATGACATTTAGATCTTGAACCAAATCAGTTCTGAATGACAAATTTGGCATCAAGGCAGAGGTTAAAGGGCCAGCAGCAAGTGTTTCAGAAACATTTTCACAGATGAAAAGAAAGAAGAGTTTGTAGGTCAAATCCTCTAGATTGATGCATAAAAATAAATAAACATGCATTTCAAAGACTGCGACCTTGCAAAATTAACTTTAATGTGGATATACTATTTCCCAGTGAAACGAGCCTTCAAAGAGACATTGGTAATCTGGGTTTCTAGTTGCGCATTTGATTGGCCTGACCATCAAAAAGTCACTCTCCCAGAAGACGCCTTTCACTTGGCCTAATGTGGAATGTGTTTTCACGTTATGCCTCAAGAAAGCTATTTCTTTAGACTTCCACCTTTCATTATTGGTCAGAAAAGACATGTGTCGATGTGGAACACTTAACAATAGTTATATAAACACAATGATGTAGTGTTTAACAAAACTTCAGTGTGGTCAAACAACACTTTTGAACCGACAGTGTACATAGCCCCAAAATAAACATTGCATAACAATTTTTTAAATGCTAATGAAATACCCAGGCCACCTTTTAAATTTCTAATAAGTATAAACTAAAATAAAAAACTTTGAAAGCCTAAAGTTTGCAGGGTATAACGCACCCAAATTGGCATGCAAGTGAAAATTTGCCTGCCTTGTGGGTTAATAACACTGACATCGGTAAAAGCGGCTGTCTGTATCAAATGACATGTTTTATCAGAAAACGGCAAGGTGACTCTCACGGGAACGTGCTTCAGATATCTTTACTGCCTAACAGGCAAACATCTAATCATCATTACCACAGCTCATGCCCACGTTGACATTAGCTGTGTGTGCGCCAAGCTATAAGAATAAAGTCTCCACTAGCACTGCAGCTCTGCTCCAGGTCTGAATTGCTAATGTGAGAGGTGCTTCAATATTGGATTGTCAAATATTAAGCTTTATATTTACCACTGTTTATTTCCTTAAGGGCTTAAAGTGGCAGAGATCAAACTGCATTAGAATAAATTACATAACCTCAGTAGAATTAGAGCTCCATTGTCTGGTTGAGGTTTTCTAATGCATAAAAATGCACTTAGGGTTAAGTGAAATGTCACATTTAATTAACGAACAGAAAAGCAATTGTTAATCGTCTTTTTTTTCCAAGCAGAGAAAATCTGTGTGTGAGCAAAACAGAGCACTTGAATTGACCAATACACCAGCATTGCTTTTTTTTTTTTTTCCTCAAATGTTTCAACAAAGACTAACGCACAGATTTAATACAGCAAGTATGAACTAGACTTTACGTGCGCTGGATGAAACAAAAATAAATCACAATTAATTAACAGTATGGAAAGAAAATTATCACAATTGTTATATATAGTGTCATATACAATGTTTTGCTAAAGTATTTATACCTCTTAATTTTTTTTTATTAATAATTTGTTATTTTGCAGCCTTTTCTTAAACGCTTCTTCCAAATCGATCTACATTCCATAGACAACAATGACGCCATTGCGTAAGTATTCACACCCTTTTCTTGGACACTCGAAATTTAATTTGGGTGCATTCACGTCACTATTACATTTCAAATGGAGTTAACCTGTGGCAAATTCAATTAAATGGGTATGATTTGGAAAGGCACACACCACCTAATAAAAGGTCTAACAGCTGGAATTGCATATAAAATGAAAATTCAAACCCTTAGGTTAAAAAAACTGCTTGTAGATCTCAGAAACAGGAATGCATTAAGCCACACATCTGGGGAAGAGTAAAAAAAAAAAAAAAACAATTCTGCTGCATTGAAGGTTCACAGGAGCATGTAGCCTGTAACGGAAGACATTACAGGCTCTTCCTAAAGCTGGCCAAACTGAAAGGAATTGTTGGAGAAGGGTCTTGATTAGACTGGAGACACCTAAAGAACTGATTGTGAGAAACAAGATTCTCTGGACTGATCAACCTCGATTTCAAGCATCATGTATGGAGGAAACCAGGCACTGATCTGTTCAAATTCAAATGCTTAATATTTCTGACAAAACAGCTAAACAGTTTAGTTTCTCATATTTTTCAAAGTGAATTACAGTATATTGATTTGGAGGAGCATTTAGGCTCTCAAGGACCCAATTGAGAATGGGCTAGACCACAATATTTGCAATTTACTAACTGGGTCATCCTTAACTTAGAAAAAAAAAACACTCTAACAGTACTCACACGTAGCAGTGATAATGAAAATAGATAGTGCCAATATAAGCAACTTGAAAGGAGAAACCATGCAATTATTGGAAAATCCAGATTGCAGAAAACTATCGACAAGCTCTTCAGAACATGGGGTAATCCTACTGAGATAAACAAGGCTTGTAATTGCCTCATTCCATGCAGTGGCTGGTCAAAACAAGCAGAGGAAAAGGATTTTTAGCACGGTGGGGGGAAAAACCATTCATGACACCCTCACTATAATATAAACTTGATTGTATGGAATGAAAGCAAGCCAGCACAAGTGCTTTTTTTTCCCAGTCACTCTTCAGCGTCAGCTAAGCAGCCCAGAAAAAAACAATCACATTCAAAAGACTCTGTAGGAAACAGAAAATTGTTCTACTGGTATTTCAAGAGAAGTTAATATTTTGTCAGTCTGAACTCATTTTAAGATGAGGTGCGGTCTCTCACCATGCTGGCATCAATGATCTGGCCTTGTCCCGACCTGCTTCTTTCCAGGAGAGCCATCACAATCCCAAAAGCACACATGAGACCTCCTCCAGCAAAGTCTGCCACCAAATTCAATGGAGCGTAGGGTTTCTCTGAACTACGGCCAAGCATAGACAGCAACCCTTTTAGAGACAGAAAGAGACAGGGATATCCGTAGAACTGAAGAAGAGCCGAACAATTACTGCAACAGTTATTTTTAAATCACAGTTAAAGGTCAGCTAAAAATATAACCAATTAACCAATTTAACCAAGCCACTTGCATTTGTTTCCATCATCTGTGCTTTCAAACCGGTTTAATAGTATTGCCTGTTAAGAGGTGTTAAGAAGAATGTAGCAAATAAAAAGATGAATGAATGAATTAATTAATTAATTTAAAAAAAAGAACAATAGGCATTATTAGTGAAGACATTAATTAATTTACATTTAACACACACAGACTTAGTGAAGGCCAATGTCATTATTGATAATTACGTTACAAGTATGTATTGTTCGGTTAGCACATAAAGGTCACAGCAAATAGACAAAAAAGGGCTCAAAATTTGCAATCAAATGCTCCCATTTAGTAGAGCCAGTCCAGACCTTCTCAACCCATTGACAGCACCTGAATTAAAGAAACTAGATAGTAGCAATGTAGTTGGTATTAATCAAGAAAAGCATAATATTTTTTTAGAAAAACACCTCTGATGATGTTTCGTGACTTCAATAAAACTGTTATTTGACGCATCAGTGGTTCAAGACACTATCTAAACCACGTGTTGTTGTTTTGCATGAAATTAACACTGAACAAGCATTGAGCCTGCCAGGATAATCTTACGTTAGAGAACATATGGCTTTATTTTAAGTTGGCAGATGCTTTTACCAAAGCAACTTAATTTTAATTCTACATTTACATTTAATTAGTTTATGCCAAAACAAACTACAAAAATTTAGAATAAAACTTAACTTAAGCTTTTATTGTGATAACTGCATTATCTTAAACTCCTATTTTTGAAGTGGAAACATACATTATTAATAATATATTTACTGTTGCTAAGCCTGAATATATTAACATTAGGCCTGTAAGTCCTGCAATAATTAATTCCAAATATTCTGTAGCTTATAGAAACAAATTAATATTAAACATAAGCACTGGACACCACAAGGCTAAATCTGCACTTTTTAGCATATGTCATTTTCACTAAATGCAAAATAAAATCATATTTAGTAACATTTTGTTACTAAAAGTCACACAAAAAACTGCACCAAGGATAGGTGGTATATTTTGGCTTAAAAACGCTGAAATTCACAAAAAAAACTACTTGTACATAAAGCGTAAGGATCTTTACCACCAAAGATATTATAAAACTTCACATGGCTCAATCTCTGCAGTCTACTCTGCTTTACAACCACTGTGCCTAAGGGCATTGTGGGAGAGATTATTAGCCAGCTCCTCTGCACCCGTTTAATATTGGTCTTTACCTGACATGGCCAGGTAGTTGATATCATGCCCGGCAGCCTTGGCATAGGATCCACTCTGACCGTAGCCGGTGAGTCGTGCATAAATCAGGCGCGGGTTCTCTTTTAGTAAATCTTCAGGACCTAATCCCATCTTTTCCATAACACCTTAATTATACCAGAGAGATAAAATAATGAAGCATGAAAAGACAAAAAGCCCTGGAGGTAAATACATTTTAATTTAGAGGACCGGAGGTTATACTGTAGCAAATTATTATTTTTTAGATTTAAAAACAAGGAAAGTAATGGCAATCACCCATTAATTAGCAATGCTTTTATTAAACCAACTAAAATTATTTAGACAATATGGACAGATGGTAAAGGTTAAAAAAAATTAAAATAAATCAAAATAAATCAAAAAACAATTCATTTACAAACAAAAAGAACTAATTGTGACAGAACACGCTGTACCATTTTGCATTAAAATGAAAGAACACTGATTTATTGCATAATTACTAGGTAATCAGAATTGCCATAATAATTAGGATTAGCAGAGGCAACATTATTCACAATTAGAACTAGACAAATGGCAAAATAAAAACAAATATATATTTTATTTTATTTATGAACTGTACATATAATCACAATATCTTTATATACAGGCTACATATATACATATATTACACATATACATATATCAACAAAAAAAAAAGGATATTGTGTCAGAAAGATACTACATTTGAGCAATAAAATACACCCTGCCAGCTAGCTAAAAAAGGATTACCTGGCAAAAACTTTGTCTTCGTGTGTAGAATATTTAAGCATGCGAATATGGAGTCATGTTTGCCTCTTTTAATGAAGACACTGACCTTTACGATAGGGCTCAAGAAGCACATCTGACTCCACACACAGTCTTTTCAAAACAGCAACACCTTTGGGGTTCTTCAGATTCAAGGCCACTGATTGTTTGCCTCTTGCTTGAGTATCTACAGTCATTGCCACCTTTGTCCGATCTACCCGGATCACTCTTGCACCAAAGTCTGCTAGTACCATCCCACAGAAGGGCGCAGGGGCCAGTCCTGCAAGCTCAATTACACGCACTCCTGCCAGAGCCATAATGGAGCCTGTTCACAAATAAACCTTAAATATAACACATAAAAGAATATTTATTTCGATAGTCACCTTTAGACATTCTACTATTAGTAAGTTACTTTGCACCTACATGTCAACTAGCAGTCAGAGTATTAGTAGACTGTCTACTTAATGTTTTCACAACATAACATACTGACTAAGTATATGTCAACTTCTACTACTAAACCTACCCTAACAGTCTACTCTGAGAGTTAGTATACACATAGCAAATTATTGACATTAAGTTGACACATAACGTTAGCTGACACGTAGTTACAAAGTCTATCGATATACTACGCTATACTACGTGCGAAGCTCAAAAAAAGATATTAATAAAGCACCATGCGCAAACAAATGGCAGTTGTTATTTGGGTCACGGTTCACTCCAGCTGTCCTTTCCAAACTTAGTATTATTGTTATCGTTATTATTATTATCTTTAAATAACAACAGTTCGTTATTCAGGTTTTCTGTACAAAACACCTCTGAGCAAACAACACATGATAAAACAGTAGGAGTCATGACTTTGTAACAAAATACATACCTTTTAAATTTTGCACTTTGAAACAAACTGCTCGGCGCGTGTTTATGACGTACGCGCACAGGATTGTGGATGTTGTAGTTTTAATGAAATCTCGCACGCTCTCTCTTTCTCTCTCAAATAATAAATTCAAAATTATAAAGTATTAATAAGATTTGTGAGAAAATGCCCAGTAAAGGTAAAAATAATGCTATTGGATTAAATATAAAAGCATGCAAAGCATTTATGTCACAACTGATAGAAAATGAATAAGAATATTGCTTCAGATTAAGTCGTATTTGCTAAATAAATTAATAAATTATATATGTGTGTGTGTATGTGTGTATATATATATATATAAGCCCTCCCACATAACAAATCCCAATTTAACCCCTGGCTACAGATAATAATTATTTATGAGCACTATTATGGTCCGTCTCAGTGGGTAGTGCATTTATAAATTCAGTATGTGCACATGACAAGGTGCAATGATTTATTTCATAATTTATTTTATTTTATCTTTCTATTTCACTTTGTATTTCATATCCGCCTCTGAAAATGAAGGACTGATCCTTCAAAAATATGTCATGCCTTAATAGTTCCCAAATATTCTAGTCAGTCAGAGATGAATAATTCAAAACACACTAAATAAGTGACAAACGGGATCAGATTTAGAACATTGCTTGAGAACAGCCACGCTCAATATTCCGTAAATAAATGATACTTGTAAGCCAGATTTGAACTGACAGGAAAATGTTTGGAGACTCGCTGTAAACTCATTTCCCAACACTGTGCTACATTCATGCATGAATTGACACCATGGGCTTTTCACAATATAGCAGTCTTGCACCATATATCAATTCATAAATCAAATCAGTAGTGGAAAAGACACACCGCTCATAATATTGACTGTACCGCAAGAGTCTCAGGGATTGCAATTCTGAAGATGTTTTGAATAGTTTATGTATTGTGTGGGTAAACACTCAGCAACAAGGTCATTCTCACTGACCTTGACTCAAGGAAAAACATTCATAAGTACAATTTTGTTTTAATGAAATCTATGCCCATGGTGTTTATATGTATTTATATATATGTATAGATTCTGCAGTGCATGCTGGGAGCTCACATATCAGCTATATTCTACAATTTGCAATGTCTTGTTCAGTGATTTTTTTTGTCAACTATTCTTTTAAAAGGCTCATATCAAACATACAAACAGGAAACACTCTGATTTTTTTTAGCTAAACAGTCCGAGTACATCATGACACTTTCATTTGAATTAGCACTTTCTGTCTGAAGTGTTTCATTTAATTACATCAAAACTATTCAAAAACACAATTAACACCTCCCATCTCAGGCATAAAGTTTCAAATCAACACAGCCAAAGCAACATGACATCAACTTTGCATAGTCATTTTAAATTCATTGTCAGTTTTCCAACAGTGTTGAGGCAATTAAAATCAATCTTATTCTCAGTGAGAAGGCCTAGTTTTGCTTATAATTTCTTGTCGGTTCATGAAAGAAATTTGATTGCGCTTCAGATGAAAGGAGCTGACATGACTTGTCCCTGCCTAATGAACTGATGAAAACGAGAAGTGCCCTATCTTTGAGGACAGAAGAGACTTTGGCAGTCATTTAACTAATGTAAGTCTTATTTGAGTTGGTAAATTCAATGAACGCCACTCGGCACAAAAGCATCTATTTGTGTTTGACATCTCTGACGTTCACAGACAGAATGAATTGCTTTACAAGAATCTCACTCATTTGCTGCATGTCATTTCGATCACATTTCTCATAATGAAATCAGACATCTGAAAACAGACAAGCTCTCTTAATTTTCACTTTCTTTGAGTTTGGAAACTCTGAAATATAATCAGTGCAACAAAGTGTTTCTTTGTAAGTGAGTAGAACAATTGCTACAATAAGAAACAAATAGTATAGAGCAGGGGTGGGGAACCTTTTTTCTATCAAGGGCCGTTAACATTTTTGTAACATCGTTTAAGGGCCATACTAAAATATATCACTGTTAACCTCTCTAATGCGATGGTTGGAACTGCTTCTCTTTGACAAGGCGTCTAACGTCAGATGCCACTGATGGCGATGCTACTCGCAGCTGGTTTTCCAGGTTTTGGTCAGTCAGTCTTGAGCGGAATCGATTCTTTGCAAGAGTTAGTTTGGAAAAGAACTTCTCACAGCAGTAGGTCGTCCAAACAGAGATGCAAACTTCAGTGCATGTCTCCTCAGAATGGGAAAATCCTCAGAAAGTACATACAGTTTATAGAACTCAAGCAGGGGGAGGTTGTTGTACTTTGCTTTGAGCTCATCATTGCTTTGCAGCTCAATTATTATTATTATCCTCACCTTTGGTTGTGCCATGCATGGCTTGCAAAGACAGCAATTCCTCGGTCGTTTCAAACTCAGCAGTAATCCCACGCACAAAGATGGCTAGTTGGGCAGTATTCGTTAAGTCTGTTGTTTCATCGCAGGCCAGAGAGAAAAACTGGAATTTTTTCCCTGTGTCATTAAGTGTTGTTTCGCTGTCTTGCGCCGTATCAGTAGGCAAATTCGTTCTGCGACAGTTCTTTGAGATAAACTTACACTTTGGAAAAGTTTTACTTTAACTGGCGCGAGCAGCTCCGCAGCGGCAAAAAGACACTCTTTCACGAACTCTCCTTCTGAATGAGGTCTGAGTTTTTTAGCTAGTAGCTCGCTTACCACAAAACTTGTATGAATAACATTCTCTCTGTTAGAATGCGGTTTTGTGAAAGCTGCTTGTTGGGCACCAAAGCTCCGCCGAAGAGTGTTTACTTTATCCAAGCGCATTTTTCCTTGCAACTCATTGAGTTTAGTGTGCTTCGAGTTGTAATGACGCCCGAGATTGGCCTTTTCCATCACTGCAAGCGCATCCCCACAGACTAAGCAGACCGGCTTGCCTTTGACTTCAACAAAATAATAATAATTTGTCAATTTTTCTTGAAAAGCGCGACATTCTGCATCTACTTTTCCTGTTCTTGCCTGTCGCCATGTACTTATCAGTGATGAGAACCGCAAAAGTTACGTGAATCACAGACATTAGATTAGTTTTTCTTTCCTGAGGGGTGATTTTGCATTGACTGACTGGGCCGGATCAAACTGGCCTGGGGCTCGTTCTTCGTACCTCGCTAACTCAGTTAGCTGGATTTGTTGTTGACGATTTTGCATGATCCTGGATCATTCGGTTCTTCGACGCTCATCCGGGACTTGCTGTCATAGCAACAGGT
>JAUMHE010000032.1:1306478-1325588 GCA_032359235.1 Enteromius mattozi | reverse complement strand
TGAATGAAAGATCAAAAGGATAAACAATGCAGATTTATTTTCACAGCCACCTTTGCTCAGATTTACCAAGGGTGCCACAATATTAGTGGAGGGCACTATATATATATATATATATATATATAGGCTTACAATACCTCCAACACCAACATGGTAGAAAATGTTGAAAATGTCAACATATTAAAACGTATGAATGCTATTTTTTTTTTTTACACTATTTGTATAGTAGTATATTTAAAACTGAAAAATGCACAACAAAAATCAGCTTATCAGTTTTATGGAATGATCCTTTCCATTACAGTTACTACTGAATTGTTTCTTTGAATCTATTTACCCCGAAGACAATACGGCACATCTTGCAGTAATCACAACTGTACGTTTAGTAAACTATTAACAGCGCAGCATGGTCTGGAGAACATTAAATCTGTAATGACTCTATGGTGATGAGGAGACGGGCCAAGCCGTGCATGGTTCAGCAGTTTCAGCAGTCTGAGGAGAAAATAGATAGGACGCAAGTAACAGATGGCCCATAGAAGTGTGTTCATCTGGACACAAACAAAGACCCTAGGAATGATTTAATGAACATTTTGGACCCTAGTAATGATTTAATGATCATTCTGGCCTCACCTATTATTTATATGGACATATAATCAACTGAAAAACCATATTTCACCGCTGAACAACGAACGTCATATGCAGCCCTCGTCAGTCATGAAACCCTGTCAACAATGATCCCGACCAAATCGTATATTCCCACTGCGACGGTTTGTTTGTGTACCGTCCTCCTATTCTCATTTTTACAAATGCAGCTGTTCTACTAATACATCCATAACAGGAAATGGTATAGCCATAGAAGTGTTTTAAATCAAAATCCTCATAAAAATGACAGGTAGCTGCTGCAACGTAAATTACACACATAATTTGCATGGCTCATTAGACTCTTTCGATAAATAGTGCAATATTGCTTTCACTGAATCATGTTTGTGGTAAACAAGGGAGGATGAAAATCATAACGGTTAAATTAGGAGTTAATGAGTGGCGTGCGTGTCACACGCGCCGCGTGTCATGACGCGTAAAGGGAATTCGGGGGTTGACCGAGACCGCAGGTTAATTAATGGACTGAATTGCACGTAGATAGAAAAGCGCAAGGCTCAAGTTTAACTAGAGCAGCAGGGTATAACACTGACAGATGCCCTATTACAATGTTAATGATATCAGAACCCTGGACAAATAATTACATTCAAAGCTTTCCCTTGTAAAGCCACAATGAGCGGCACGCCAACGATGACTTTCTTGATGAGAGGGCAATGCAGCTGGGGACATATGTGGCACGAGTCGGGGGATTCCCTCAGCTACACCTCAAGAGCCATTGTCTGACGTCCAGTGTGTGCTCGGGGCCGCTGTGCCTCATGAAGAGGCTGATTTAGGCCCTGATAAGGGAGAGACTGCTCCATTTAGCTGTGCCATGTGGTCTCATCAAAGGATCATTGCAAACCTTTTAATTTACCTCTGGCCCTGATTGTGCTACTCCTCCCATTGTTCTGTGCTGGATAGGCTTGCCATCGATCTGTGGTAACAGGTGCTGTGTTAACATCAGCGTGGCATTGCACAGGCATCTGAACTGGATTTTTGTAAACATCAATGTCATTTAATGCCAATGGAAGAGTGCATTGGATATCAAAGCCAGATGTGTTATACATATATATATATATATATAAAAATGCATTTAGCAGGTGCAAAAAACATACAAACATAATACTCAGTCAGACATTGTGCCGAATGTTTAGATTTGACATTTTTATGTACTTTTATATGCCAAAAAAAGAACATTATTAGTGCAGTACACTCAAAGCACAAAGTACTACTTCTAAAATGTGTAGTAGGAAATATCTTTATATTAAAAATTTTAACAAAAACTCTTACCCCTGGTTTCACAGACAAGGCTTAAAGGGTAACTCCACCCCCAAATGAAAATTTTGTCATTAATCACTTACCCGCATGTCCTTCCAAACTCATAAATAGTCCCAGAATAGTCCATCTTCCATCAGTGGTTCAACCGTGACGTTATGAAGCTACGAGACTACTTTTTGTACAGAAAGAAAACTAAAATAAAAACTTTACTCAACAAATTCAGTGCAGTAGCACCATTTTGGAGAGCATCACTGCACACAAATAGCGTACACTCTTCTGTGTCAGCTGTGACACAAAGATATGTCTTCTACGTGTATTTACAGCACAGCACATCTGTGGGGTGATGTAACCCTTTAAACTTAGTCTCAGATTAAATTGCATGCCTAAGGTGTTTTAATTAAATGAAACTTTCACTGACATATCTTAAAATATCTCAGTTCCATTATTTTGTCTCAAAATGCACCTCGGCAATGTTTTATTTCTTCTAAAGCATGTTTATTAAAGACACTTAAATGCCTTAATTAAACTATGACTTGAAGCGTGAACTATCCCTTCAAGAACATATTTTAGTATATATACAATTTTGAATATATTAGTAGTTTAGGTTATTTATATGGCATAGGGGAAGACAAGGTGTAAAGGCCAAAGTATACTTTGGGTTTACGCAAACATGAGGGTGACGCAAATTTCATCACCAGAATAGTATGTGTGTACCGTAAAAGCAGCCCTGATTTTTGTAACCACAAATGTCGCACATATGTATTGACTTAATTTTGCAGTAATCAGTTGTTCCACAAGGTTGCATCACTGTCCCATAAGGTTGCATCACTGTCCCATGTTTCATAGTAGAAAAACGAAACTAAAGAGACAGAACGACAAACTACAACAAACAACAGACAGGCACTTATGTCTGCAACTGTAGTTTAAAAGAGTACAAAGATGTTTTTATCGGTCATAACTTCTGGAGAAAAAAATTCAGTGAACAGTTCTTAAAAGAACCACTCTTTCTTTGGTTGAAGAACATTTTAATCATCTAAAGAAACTCCATCCACCATAAAGAACCTTTTGTGGAACAGAAAGGTTCTATGCCAATATAAAACCTTTATTTTTAAGAGTGCATTTATGTTAAAAGTTTTTCATAAACCATACAGCAGATGCCAAAAAAGAACCATTATTATTAAAAGTAAATAATAACATGAAGGAGAAAAAAGCTTGGATGGCTACACACGTTTTTAAATAAGATGTGAATGCTATCTTTCTGTCTGTGGTCACTCCAAAAACTGCTATTGTTTAATATAACAAACAAACCATCATAGGTGACTTTTTGGCATCCCACAGATTTGTAAATGAAACACAGAGGAACAAATTTGTTAAGGAATTAGGATATTAACAAAATGCATTAACATATAGATGTTCATTTTTGTACTCATCATGTGAATTTGATGCCATTTTGTGCCATTCTACAGTGCAGCTCTTTCACTGTCATCTCAGCATACATTCTACAATGTCACATGTCAAATGCAGGAATAATCTCACATTATCACATTATCTGACCCGTCCCGTGTGATGTAGACATGCTTCATACAGGAATCAAGACAGAAGCAGCAGAAAGCAGACAGACATCAGGAGGCTGATCGGTGAGAAAAGCGCTTTACATGTAGATCACAAGATCAGTGCTTTGGGTCACCTTTGAAAGGCTGCCGTCATAATTCATCTGACCTCCACGTACCGTCGCTTCACATCCTGCAAGAACTAATCAACAAAAGGTAAAGAATGGGGTGGGGAGGCCAATGGCGCAAGATGGGGAAAAATGAAGAGAGCAGAGAAAACCAAAGAGCCAGAACATGAGTGAAATTTATTTTTTAACCCCTGTCCATACGGCGTATTAATCTTCTCGTGACCTCCTGTTCAGTGAAGTGTCATAGAGTGATTTTCTCCATCTCGGGCCCCTCACTCTCCACACTCTTCCGAAACATTAAATATCACCTGCCGTGATTAATCCAAACTTAATTAAATCAATCAGCGAAACAATGGCAAGGCAATGAGGTATGTAATCATTGAAATAGTAAATTAAATGATGTAAGGGGCCGCAGTTTGCATTATTGACAGTGATGGAGAGGAAACGGGGGGTCCTGGGAAGGCTGCACCGGCCGTTCCGGATGACTACATTGGCCCGGCCCCCTTCGGCACGCTGGGGAACTTTCCAATCTGCACCGCCACGCCGGACACATTTGAATTAATCAGAGCCCTCTGCTGGCCCTCCCCAGTGGCCCCTGGTTTCTTATGGATGACTTCCATTTAAAAGCTGTTACTAGTGTGTGAAGAGCGTATCTGTGTCACTGAGCTAATCACATGGATACTGTACACATGTGCCACAGATGCTTTTCCAAGAGATTTATGTATGAAACGTGTACATTGGGTTCGTGAGTGAAAACCATGTACATTTAGAAAAAAACACTATGTCAGAGAGTAATAATGCAGCCTAATATATTTTTTTAGATATTTTATCACTTTGTTTTTAAATGCAAGTATAAGAAAAAACTCTCAGGTAAAAGTCAAACTGAGCTGGATTTTGTAAACAAATGAAAATAAATGTGATAACTGTATTTTCTTAATTGTTATATTAATGGTTATTTCTGTTCTTTTAAGAAATATTATGATAATATTTGTGCAACACACTATAGATTCACTAAACTGAACTGACCATTCAGGAAACGGTCTTGGAGAACATTGCTATAAAAAAGTCAAGTACTTGAAGCATTTGAAGTGAGTGAAGTGACATGTGGCCAAGTATGGTGACCCATTTGTGCTCTGTATTTAACCCATCCAAGTGCACACACACAGTAGTGAACACACACACACCGTGAAAACTCACTCCGAGCAGTGGACAGCCATATTCCAAAACTAATTGGAATAAATTAATCAGCAATCAAACTCAGAGTCATTTAGTTGCAAAAAGAGTACTATTTTCTGTTAGCATTATGCGAGATCCATTAAGAGAAGTGAACATGATTCCATAAACAAGAATAAGATACTCTAGTATCCAAACCTGTCCCGAGCCTGGAAACACAAAGGTTGAACAGATGTTTAAGGGCGAATGACTAGCAGGTGATGCAATCAAATGCTTGAGAGAAGTGTGTGTGCCCTTCCTATTACTACAAAAGCGAGTACAAACATTTTGTCATAATGGGCAAACATCAGCCACAGTTGGGATGTTAATGCTGGCAAATAAGATTACCACCAGAAAGGATTTCTCTTCTAAGCATTTGCCTCTAATTAGATTTCTTCTCAGAAATGAATTGCCTTTTAGCAACGAAAGCTGTCACTGAGGGAGCAGTTAGCTCCTTATAACCGGGTTAAATGAATAATTACTAATACAATTACAATCGCAGTGATCCTTCGTGAAAGGAAAGTAAATATGGATCGCAGACAGTTAGGGAAAGTGGTTAAATTAAGGGCACATTTAGAGCCTCCGGTATCAGGTTTTTCACTGAAAAAGCACATTATTAATAAAAACTGATCAGGAGAAAAACATTGCATCAAAGAAATGACATTATGTCAAGGATATAAAAAAACCCATGGCAAAGAAGTGACAATTAATGTGCGGTGAGGATAAATCCGACCTGTGAAAGACAACCAGCTGGTTTAAGTAATCAGGGTTGGGTTAGGAAGAGCAAGGCCATGCAGGCCTCAGCTGGCATGAGGACGTCTTAGAGAGGAGCAAGTGAGACGTGGGTGAGTATGGATCCTCTTGCCGTGCCTCCCCGGTCCATTCATCACCCAACTGCCGCTGACAGTGACGGATGGGTCAGACCCAGGACTGGCACCGCACCAGCGCCAGAATCATACGGCCCACGAGCCCACTGACAGCTGGAGCACTGTGTCAAGTGGCAGAGAGACGGCGGCCATTAATAATCCCCGTCACATGATCCGAACGCTGCGCAGGCGGGAGAGGGGCCGCGAGTCAGACGGTGGCCCGGAAGGGAGATGTCACGTCGGGTAGGGTGACAGTCATGCAGGCCTGCTCTTTAATCAAGTGTGTGGAGATTGGATAATAACTATATCTCAGCCAAATTGGAGGAGGGCAAGGGATAAGGATTTAAAAGAAGAGCTGTTTTTAAGAGCTCAGGTTTGGTAAGTAAGGCTTAGAGACATTAAATACTGTACAATTTCCTTTTCATCAATAAAAGGATAAAATATACCGTTAAAAAAACATGCAATGAAAAATGGATTTGGAGGCAGCATGAAAGGAAAAACTGAATAGAGGATTCTGAATGCTTTTACTTTCCCCCAAAAAGTATATGTAAAACTAGGGCTGCAACTAACGATTATTTTGGGAATCGATTAGTTGGGCGATTATTTCTTCGATTAATCTGATAAAAACTAAATGCTTCTTTAATTTGATGTTTTGCTATTAACTATATAAAACCATATATATATATATATATATATATATATTGTTTAAAAAAAATACACTGGCATATTCAGTTGTTAAGATATAAACAACTAAAATAACGTAATTTTGTATGGCATTCGTTGACAATGAATTTCATTACCGATAATTATCTATTTTATCGATTAGTTGTTGCAGCCCTATGTAAAACATAATAAATATAAACATAATAAATAAATAAATAAATAAATAAAACTTTTGTGTGTGTGTGTGAGTGTGTGTATATACATATATATATATATATATAGCTTATATAGTGTGTATAAAATTGGATATAGAAATATAAATTTGAATTTAAAATATGCAACTATAAAGAGTATATGTAAATAAAACAAAATAAATTCATTCAATTACTATTCCTTTTAAAATCTATAGGGAATTAATAGGAATTTTAAAATTATTCATATTTTTTAAAAAAAATGTAAATATAAAAAATAGATACAACTATATACAGAAAACAATATATAGATTCTGAATGCTTTAAACTTTTAAAACCAAAAGTGTCTCCTAATAATTTAGCCATATAAACTACATTAAAACATGCCGGTTTTATGTTAGTCCCTCAAGTTCATTGTTATTATTGTTCATTTGTTATTTATTTTTAACCATCTTTTTTAATATATGTGTGCATGTCAGTTCAGGATTTTACAATCTCCTTTTAAAAAAAAGGTTTCTCTAAACTACAGCATCTTAAAATTAAAAAAAAACATTTATAATTCCTTAAAAGTTAAAAGTTTTTCTGTAGAAATGTGACTGGTGCCCCCTTAGGTACATAACAACACTGATAGACATTTAATATTACAAACACCAGTGGGGGAAAAAAAAGTTACTTTTGTGAATGCAAACCATGTGGTTGAGTTGCATGAGCTTAAGCCATTTACTCTCATGCAGTGTTTAGGACCCCGGTCCCTTAATCCAATTCACCATTGCAATCAAAAAGCCACATTTAATGCATATAATAACCAAACCTGTAACGCTGTCAACCATTTTGCATATCATTACAGAGAATTTTGCTGTAATGAAGTTGCTTTTAATAGGATTCCAAAAAAGCTACATGCATACTAATTTGGTTAAAAATAATTCAGACCAAAGACAATCACACACTAGAAAGAGTGAACTAGATTTGTCCTCTAAGAACAAGGACCCTAATTTCAACCTTGGGCAGCGACTCCCTTATTTGAGTGAGGAGGAAAATATCATTACCTATTTCAGTGTGATTAAGGCAGAAAGCCACCTGGCCAAATGCAAGGTGATTAACTTGAACGTCCTCCACAGCCTTATAAATGCAAATTTGCCAGATATCAGTAGAGACAAAAGATCTAAAGCCACATACAGTGTGCTAGAATTACACACTGTATCCTGTTTTTAATTAATTACTTATTACATTAATGAATTATAATATGAAGTCTTTGCTACAAAACAGGAAGGGGTAAGTTGTCACAATCAAACTACAGACTTTTACAGACTTACAGCAAATAGATGTACAATGTCTAAAATACCTTGATAAGTATGAAAAACCCTGTGGTGTGGTTTTATTGCGCTAACTTGTTTACCCAAAAGCTTTTTTCTCTGTTAAATTTCCATTTATTTAAGCTGTGAGACAGAGACAAAATTTCTCCTGCCATTGAGGAGCAAGAAAAAGATGAATATTCTTTAACGACAGCTTTTAAGATCTCACATTTCATAACGGAGGGGGGCAGACTAGGTTTAACTGGCGGTAAATGTTATTTACCATTTTTATGAAGAAATTACAGATCTATAGATCTAGATCTGCGTATATAATTACAGAGGAATGGCGGCTTGATAGATTGGGTTCATCAATTTAGAAAGAGAGCAGGAATGTGCTCAAGATGGATGCATAAATTGCATTTGATGGACCAAGTTCTTAATCCATTAGTTATGATTATTAGACTGCAAATTATAAGGTCCTCAGTTATAAAAGTGAAAAACATAAGGCTTTTTGATTTGGAAGCTGAAAATAAACATTAATATTCCAGTTCCCATTAATATTCTGGAGGCAAATAGCATTTAAAAGCAAATATGGATTCAGGAGAGCGAGGGAACACTTGTGAGAAATTAAATCTAGCTCAGAAAGAGCAATAACTAAATTACTCCAATCTAAGCCTCTCTAAGTCTCAACACCTGAGATCAGCCTATACGTGGCATCAACACCACAGATTTCACACGTCTTATGCATATCTGAAGGATAATTCCATGGTGAGAGATTACACAGATGAAAAAGTCATTTCTGAATGAATGGTCGGCACAAAGTCCTACCGTCTCACAAGCCAGAAAAGCACTTGAGGAATCTCAATAGGCAGGAAGTGAACATCTTAAATTCTATAGGAATCGCTCTGTTCCAAATCACTTAAAGTGCCATACACGTATGTGATTTACACACAAAATACACAATTTACAGCAGTATTAACTAAAAAGCTGAATTTCCCAAAGCAATTAAATCATTTGTTTTTGTCATATTTTTAGGATTATATAGGCTATGATATTAACATTCTAAATGATAATGTCAGTTGTGCTAATTATTTTCAGGAATTAACTTTGTGAATTTTTAAACAGGTAAATGCTATTAAAATTCCATAATTAAATTGTACATTTATATTTACATTCTTATATTCAAGTCAATATTATGATAATACAATAAAACAAAAGCTTGATTAGTTTTTGGTAACATCACAGTCCAATCTAAAGCCAGACATGCATGTCTGATAAAGATGACAATGGAAACAATAGGAAAAATATCAAACTTGGAATTACCTTATGAGCAGTCGGTTCTTAAGGAAGTTACTAAGATATTATCCAACCCCTCACATATTTATACTCTGAGTTGCTGCTTTCTTGTAGATACTACAGGCTGCCCATATGCAGATACAATCATTTAAGAAATCTTTTGTACCTATACTTTAATTATACTTTAAAACATGTAATTTTACATGTAGTCGTTTGTTGGTTATGGTTGTTCTTGTGGTTTGGAATAGTTCGTCTATATATATATGTGGGTTTTTTAATAAGTAATGTAGTGCTTGATCAGTGTATGTGTATGTGCAAGGTCCAAGACAGATTTCTCCATTGGGGACAATAAAGTTTATTAAATTTAATTAATTGAATAAATTCTATTTAAAAAAAAATAATAATATACGAACTTATCCATGCACAATTAAAAATTCTGTGTAAACCTGTAATGATAAATTAAAAAACTGATACGTTTCAGATGCAGCCCAGTTTTATTGTTTCATTCAAAAAATGCCTTTGCTAGCAACAAAACCAACTTGACTAAACCAACTCGCTCATTTTACTCCATTTTTATTGTGCCACGGGACACCTGCGGGGGCAGACAGCCAAATCGGTGGGACGGTTGAGGGGATTTGGGGGCGGAATTCTCCTTAGCTAAGGAACACTGAGCTCTTTTTTCCCCATGACTCCCATCTGTTGAGTGGTCATTGTCCGTAAAGTGTTACAGCTGCAAAGGACCAGTCCTACATTCTCCTGTGAAAAGGCTTTTTAACATATTCAAAACCTCCGCAACCCATTATGCCAGTACTGTTACCGAGCCCTGATTTATTCATTGACTTTGCCTCAAAACCAGGCATTTGCACCCTGTTTAAAAACTTCACCCCCTACCCCTCCAACAGATTGGCTCCTCCTCTGGCCACCAGCTCATTCAGTATTCTCCCTCTGCCTCTCTCTCTTTCGTACCACCTCGTAAGAGAGTCCTAAATGCGTCCCTTCCAGGTAGCGATGACATATGTTTTTTCGCCGCCGCCCAGTTATTCTGTGATCACATCCTGCTTGGGAATTGTTCATCCGTTCACTCAGCTTTTGTGGCCGATTTCATGCCATGTACGAGCTTGTGTTCTTGTCCTTCATGAAGCTGTCAGCCACATAAAAGTGGCCTGACTGGGGTCGTGCCACAAGTGGTGGGAATGGGACATCACCACAGCTTCTTGGAGGAAGCCCACCCACAGTTCTTTGCTCCGCGGGGCTTTAATTTGACTTCGATTTTTATTATGCAGGCCCCCTGAGGAGAGAACACTTTTACAAGCCTCCGTAAAGCCCTTTTTAATAATGGGCTGAAGGGGCGAAGAATGGGCCCGCCACTGCTGTTTGACCACTCATGGCATGCTCCAATAAAGTGTGCTATTCATCCCTGCTCCCTTTCACTGAGTCACTATGGGGGGAATTTAGGCTGGGTGCTTATGCATGGAGTACCAAGGAAAGCTGGTGAAATAGATTTAATGGATCTCTACGATTCATGCACACATAGACTGAAGGTGGCCTTTTTCTCTTCACTTCCTTTGCCTCCCAGCTCTGTGCTTTTGTGAGGGACCAAGGGGTGGTGAAGCTTATAAGCGAAACAAGAGTCTAATTTCAAACGAATTGCAAGCGACCAGAGAAAGGACACATTGAAAATGTACATCAAAGATTGAGTGAGCAAATATCGTTTTGTGTTTCTCCTTTGCATACAAAAAATGTCGAAAAAAAATTTGCAGGGGCGAGCAAAAATAAGTGAACAAATTTCAAGCGACCACAGGAAGGACACTATGAAAATGTACATCAAAAGGTACAGAGCAAATTTGTTTAGTCTGTTGTTTTTTGGGGGTTTTTTTAGTCTGTTGTTTTTTTGGTTTATTTTAAATATTTCCTGCTAACATTTTAAGAGCTGTTGAACAGATTCTTAAACACCTCTGATTGGCCATTATGCTCAAAAAACACTAACAGGAAATGCTGGTATCGTCACATTTTAAAATTTTCAGCTCCCAACTAGACCTGAAGTCTGTACTTCTGCAAAAAAAAAAAAAATTAGGTTCTGGCACATAACCAATAAATAGCTGATAAATAAAACAGGCATCACAGCATTGCAATGTACATTATATAAATAGATATTCTTTTTAAGATTTGAGAAATTATTGTTTTTAAAAATTAACAGCATGCACAATTATATCTTGAATATATAACACAAACAAAGCGCACAATATAGTGCACACAAAGAAAAACACAATTGTTTCACACACAGCACACTAATGGGAATTAAAATTACATAAATGAGTTATTTTGGTCTCATTCACAAAGAAATGCAAGATTTAAATTGACAACCTCTGATTTTTAACCACAAAGCTACGTCACCCATAACTGATCATTTAACCGAACAATGTATAATTAACTATTAACCCATTCCAATTCAGAGTTTCACTATATTCGGCACGCACCGAAAATGAAGTGACTTTTCTTTGGCATATCAAAAGGCACTTATGCATCATCAAGTCAGTCTAATGCCTCTTTGATTGTAGCCCACATTGGATTTTAAATAATGACAAATGACGCACTTTTGCAAACTGCCTAAGGAGCGTTTTTAGAGCAGCGAGCCCAACTTAATGCCACGAGGTGTTAACGGATTGATTCTCCTAATCTGTTCAGCTACACTGCTTGTCAGTGTGGGGCAGCTGAATTGTCTTAAGACAGCCTGGTGTGCTGTGTGTTAACCAATTTCACGGCCATCTGTCACGCACAGTTAAACTTTGCGCTGCCGTGTTGAGGGGAGGGAGAGCCCTGAAGAAACGGGAGGAGTTGGGGATGGGAAAAAGAAGGGAAGGGAAAGCCGCTCTGTCGCCAAGGCTGGGCAGAATGCATCACACAGCGGGGCTGTGTAGTCGTCCTCAAGTTCATTCAGAGCACTGCAACCAGACCAGTGACTTTTCTTCCCAGCTAATTATGTGGAAACTGCAAAGACAATAAAGCATCTGGTGGTCTTTCTTCCTGGTTTCAATTTTTCTCAATATTGTGACAGGCTAATGCATTGTGTCTGACTCAGCCATCCCAGCAGGGGATTGAGTGAAAGGCAGGGTCAGGAGAGAGCAAATAGATGAATTTATAACTTTGCCTTTTCACATTAAAGTAGCGAGATTGTTTCACTGGGACCCACTCCGCCCCCTCTCGCTGTCCCTCCACAGAGACCGAGACTCTCTCTGAAAACATGTTTTGTCTGTGCCACCCAAACTGAGTCTGGCCTTCCCCTTTCTGAGAGGCCTGGGTCATCACTGTTGGCCAACCTCCCCTATTCCTGCAAAACACAGAGCCGGTGAAAGGAGAAGAGACCGGGTTCAGACATATCTGTGCTGAAGGAAGAGAACGACTGAGGAAAGAGAAATGGCATTTCTTAAAGTCAACCTCCCCTATTCCCCCTAGCACAGAGCCGGTGAAAGGAGAAGAGACCCGGTTCAGACATATCTGTGCTGAAGGAAGAGAACAACTGAGGAAAGAGAAATTACTTTTCTTAATAAAAGATTCAACTTTAAATACATGCTTTGCTTAGCGCATTGAGAATAAACAAAAACTCATTATTGCATTATGTAATATCTTTTGCGAGACATTATACTGAAGCATTATGCAGAAATGTTGATTTTGCTGCTTCAGCAATAACCTAAATTATGCATCTCAAAATGTTTGCATGCAACAACTACACCCTAGATGTCACACCACTTGCAATGTAGACAGCTTTCTAAACAATAATGGAAGAGTACATGAAGAGAGACATTATTTGAAAAAGTAACTATAAGTATTGTACATGGGCACAGAAATATGTAAGGTTAGTGATCTGTGGCCAACTTGAGAATTACTTTTACATGTATTCATAACGTGCTTGCACTTTAATGCACTTCCATCAAGAACACATTAAACTGATATAAAAGGATACTTTAGACTTTCAGAATGTTACAAGAATTTTCATATGCTGTGCAATTCTTCAACTTTTTACTTTAAAAAAAATCATGGTTTCCACAGAAAATATTAAGCAGCGCAATTGTTTTTAATGTTGATAATAATAGGAATGTTTCTTGATCACAAAATCATCATGTTTCTGAAAATTAAATTTTGTCATGATGAATTCTTGAATTATTTTACTGCATATTTAATCAAATAAATGCTGCTTTGGTATAAGGGTATAAAAGTTTTCTTTAAAAAACATTAAAAAACAAAAATCAACCCCATTATTGACCCCAAACTTTTGAATCATCGGGTAGGGTATAGGTCTCTGCAGAAACAATCGTATTGTTAAGCCCTGATGCAACTCAAAAAGTAACAGGTTAATTTAATAAAGTAATAGAATTAACAATACTAGAGCTTATAGAGTAGATGCTATAACCCCACAAGCAGCCAACCCTTATCAACAGTATTATACACAAATCATCTGAATTTCTTAGAATGCAACACAGATGATTTGACAATGATCAATATTTTCTAAAAACTCGACAGTGGCTCAGCAAGCAGAACCAAAAGCAGAACGTCCTTCTGGTTGTGAGAGAATCTTGCACCCTGTACACCCGATCATCCTCAAGTCACTGCTGATCTTCAAGAACCCTCCAATCCCCCTCTTTTCCCCCTTAATTAAATGTGCACTTCATTAATGTAAATTGAGGGGCTTTAATGCCCTTGTTGAAATTCTGAAGAAAGTGCTGTGGCCTCGCGAAATGCTCAGGCATCATTGCAAATTAGATTAGGGACCAAGAAAGGCAGTAAAATTAGAATGATAATGGTTGATATGGCTGCCTGACAGGCATGACTATTCAAGGATCAATGGGACGTAGAATGCCTAGCGAAAGCCCACTCTCAAAGGCTTGGACCCACGTCAGCCTACAGATGTGCCTTTTGGAAGCACTTTAAATTAGTTTAATTTGGTAAATGGTAGGGATTTAGAAGCTCTTAGCCTGCCTATAACAAGACAGGAATACATTGAAATGTTTTGCTATTCTTTTATTAGCATAAAATAGGATTGAGGGTGATTTGCATTCCCAACAAGTCTACTTTTTTTGTTCATTTACTTTTTTTTATTATTTAAAATAGCATTTTCATCCATATCTCATGCCTGGACTTTGGAATGAACCCTTTTCCCAAGCTGCTTTTCATTCTACTTAATCCTGTTAAGGACGGGAATGGGGGTTGATTTTATTCAAACTAATCTCATCAAACACACCAATTACAAGGTAATTTTGATTAAAAACAAAGGGCTGAAAGGAGCTAAAAATGTTTCCTTCTAACTTAAGATTCATAGCTGTTTGGGAGATCTCAGCCTATCCCTGTCAAAAGCTGCTAAAGCATTACATCCAACCTGAAGTTCATGGTTTAGACATATAAACAGTGGCACAAACCCACTAACACATCTGAAAACAAACTATCACAGAGTCAATGAGGAGGAAAAAAAAAAAAAACTCTGGAAACTGGCCACACTGGGCTGCTTTGTGTGTAAGGACTGCTGCTTTTAATTCGACCCCAATTCTTTTCCATAATCTGACATCACTGACTTACTTTGTTTACTCTCTTGGTAAACAGTAGCAGTGCTGTGGTGTGCTGCTGAAAAGAGAGAGCCATGCTTAAGCTGAGGGGGCTGGGTCAGAGGAAGTGACTTTTAACTAGTTTGGTCTTTAGCCACTTAGGAAATGCAAAGAGAGGGGATTACACTGAGATCTGCTGCATTGTTAAGCAGTCGAAGATGCACTTTGCCTATACTGCACCTACTCAAAAGCATATTAAAATGGGGTGAATGAGCAGGACTTTGACAAGTGACTGAATACAGTATATAAAAGCGATGGTGATCATCCACCTTATTTTAAGATAAGAGTGGACACTTTACCATTTGTAACTTAAATGCAAGACTTCCATTTGCTTCAGTTATTTTTAGCTGCACAAACAGCTTCTAATGCTGATGGATATTGCAAATATATTATTTTAATGTATTTTCACAAATAAACACAAATAATTGCAATTTGTTTTTCATTTACTGCACTTTGTTATTCTTATATTTATTTACATATCGACAAATGAATCGGACGTCTCAGACATTCAGAGAAAACATCATATTTTTGCATTGAAATAATACGAGGAAATAAAAGCTGTGCCTGTGATGTGTAAAAAAGTGAATTTAAAAATAGAATTCATTGTAATTAAGATACATAGAGGCCTATTTTTTTGTAATATTCACTAATATAATTAATTTATAAAATTTGTTACACATCCATATGTATTTATAGGTGTATATTAGTTAGTAGGCTGGTCTATTAAAGCAGGCCTTACAGATTTACATTACCTCATTCTTAGGTCAAATCCACAACCAACGGAATCGTTCTTAACAAAGACAACAACAAATGCCCAGAGAATCCCCATTAATATTCCCAGTGTCACCTCACAGAGGGAGGTCTTCATGAACAAAACAAGCTCATTTATTGGGCAGCAGGTCAGTACACTAGATAGCCTACATCCGCGCGCTATAGGATACTCACGAGCGGAGTATAAACACAGGTGTGTCAAACCACCTGTAGACAACGCTGAAATACCAAACAGACCTTATAAATGCAATTCATGTATCTCAAACATGAATCTCGGGATGAGCTAGTTAAACTAATCCTGTAATCACCACGCAACAGTATATAAACAGACGCTTACCTCACTACCGTGATAGTTCTTCCGGTGTCACGCCAAAGACAACGAATCTGTTCACCTGCACCGTCCTCAAGGATTAGGCTATAAACATACGAACTCGTGAGCTAAATGAAATAGGTGACGCTACTAACTTAACTACAAAGCTCACTTTTTTTTCTAGTAACTAACAGTGTGCTACTATTAGGGGAAGTTATTATCAATTGCGTTTCCACTCTCTTCCATGAGTGGAACGTCAGATTAATTCTAGTGAATCGGTTCGTTCAGACGGTTCATTTAAAGGAACTGATTCAAAAAGTGACTTTTAGTAGAGATAAAGGCCTGTTTACATAATGCAGTTTTCCAGTTCAGATATAAAAATCAGTTCTGATTAAGAGATAAAATAAGCTATGATAAAACAACTGTAGTTTATATTTTTTATATAAAAAATATCTTCTCAAAAGATTTGGATTTATAGTTTCAAAGTAGGTTCTTTAGTATCATATTATCAGCATTGTCAAGACAACAAACAAATTTATTCTGAAAATGCAATGAGCAGATCTTATCACGTTCATTAAGTGAAATGATTTTATAGCCTGGCTGGTCTAAAAGGGCAGCAGAAAGCTAATGAGGCCCCTATAGAAAGTGAAGCCCCTGTGGCCGACTCTGTAATTAATCAGCTTCCCCTCTGATTATGGTGTCCATCAACAAGAGACACACTGCTGTTTGCTTCAACAGGCAGAGGCTTGGAATTAGACACACGTAAGTGAAGTCTTCAATTGATGTTTCCTGTACACAATGCATTGAATCACAGCAGGTAAAGGTAGGTCTGTTTTTAGTTTAACTGTAATCAGAACTATTATGTGAATAATGGATGAAATAGGGTAATGATAAATAAAAATAAATAGACTATATTTGATACAAAAATCTTTGGTTTTCAAGCTTTTTGATTACCCATACAATTACTTCTTTAATATGTCTTGGCCATCCCCGACCCATCCCCCTCTAGGACTCTCTTCAGCAAGGATGCATGTCCTCCATGGGCCGGGATCAATGTTAAAAAGTGGAATTAGTCATTCTAAATCATGCAGCAGTGGTCGAAGGGATGGCCTCCGAAAATCATTAGACAATCATGTATTCCTATTGATTTATTCAAAGTACCTGGACTGAAAGCAGATTAAACAGCAAGTAAAAGGAAGCTAATGCTGATTAAATGGCAGTGGGATGGGAGGTCCTTGGGGTATGTTTTTGTCCTAATCAGTAGGAAACAATACTGCTGCAATCACTGGTCCAAACAGGTCTATTAAGGGCCCTTTACTGGACATATTTATGTATTTCAAATACTGGAGCGCACATTAAATTGAGTTTACTCACAGCACCTTTGCATCTAGTTGGAGAGCGTCTGACATCCAGAGGACAACATGGATGATCCCACTGTCATGTAATGGATAATGGATACACATATATATATATATATATATATATATATATATATAATAAATAGCAGTTTCACAACATAATGCACTTTTCCAAAAGCAGTATATATTTTCTTCAATTTAAAAATGTAAGAAATCAGAGTGCAACAAATAACCATTTTAATTGTATTAATAAATTTTAAGCATCAACACACAAAAAGTATTCACAGAAAAATTAAATTAACATAATTAATACATTATAAGGTATAATATGGTAAAATAACACAAAAATATTATAGAATAAGATTAAGTTTTGTCATACTTGGACATGAATATGATAAAACTGAACTAGTAAGCAGACTGTAAAAAAATATATTTTGGTTTGGTAATTTTTTGTGGTGACAGTAATTGAGTTGCATTTTCATTCCTCATTTCACTGCACTGTATTGAGCTGAAGTTTAGGCATAACATAACACCCCTAGAAGTGAAGCAGGCATATTTAAACAGCTGTGAGTCAACAGTGTCTTGTCTCTGGTATGGCGTCTGTCCTCTACAGTGTTTAACCACAGCCTCCAAATCACACATCTTTGTCTGAGACAAACAGAGCAAGTATGGTCCTGTTTGAACATTTTCTTTTGACACATCTTAATATATAAGTTTAATTCGATGAATCAAAAGAACATGTGTCATGTGGAGAAGTACACAGACTTAAATTCATGACATGGATTTTTATGCATGCCAATAAAATGTAACTAGAACAATAAAATAAGTGAGTTTTTAAACTGAAGACATTATGTTCTGACTTAAAACTGTGTTAAACAGTTGCACAGAACAGGAAAATAATGCTGAATGCACATAATAAACTGCAGCTTACTATATAAAAATTATGCAATATTTGTGGTTCATGGTAATTAAAAATTATTATGATTATGAGCAAATTCTTTACTATTTTGTTGATTTTGTTATTTAGTTTGCCACTTGATGTCCAATGCAAAACTGGAAAACCAACTGAGATCCACTGGTATAAAACCACCACACCATCTGAGGATAATTTCAGGTAATGTAGTTCAGCATTGAGCTCAGTTAATGTCATAGAATCTGAAAAGTCATTTGTCTGTTTTTCCCACAAAACAGATCTCCACAGGCAAGTGGACCATGACAAAACCAGAACAAAGCAAAAAGTCAATTCAGCCTGAATGAAACCTGAGGTAACAAAGAAAAATCATGTCATTTTGAGAGAAAGAGAGAGAGGGTCTGTATACAGAGGGGCTATAGCAGGATTTGATATAGCGTGGTTATGCTTGAAATCGACTCTGAAGCACAGCCTGCTTGTGTCAAGCCATTGCACAAAGATCAATACTTGTTCAGTACAAACATACAAAATAAAAGCCTGTTCATGGGCCAGCTTTTCTCATGCCTTGAGGATCTACATTGACAGCAGAATGGGGGACTGGGAGGGCTTCACAAGGAGGGTAATCAATGAGGCAAAGGGTTGAGATCTACTGATTTACTCCTTCTGTGGGTTGATTAGGCTTTAGGGACATTCGAAATAAGCAGAAATCATTACAGCAGAATGCGTAATCCATATCAACATCAGCTCCGGAAAGATTTGGATGTGATTCGACTGGTGCATGTGCATAAATCAAGCTTGTACTGTTTGTAAATTAAGCAGAATTAAGATGGAACATCTTAGGTGCTATATACATATATATATTTATATAAATATATAATATATATGTATATTAGCACTGTCAAATGATTAAACACAATAAATCACATCCAAAAAAGTTTTGGTTACAAAATATATGCATGCGTATGTGTGTGTGTGTGTATATATATATATATATATATATATATATATATATATATATAACACATATATACAGTATATGTTTTGGCAATATTTACAGTACA
>JAUMHE010000032.1:1294687-1306378 GCA_032359235.1 Enteromius mattozi | reverse complement strand
AAATTTGATTTCCATTGATAATTTTTGTGTGATTTTTGTTGTCAGCACATTCAACTATGTAAAGAACAAAGTATTTATTAAGAATATTTCATTTCATTCAGATCTAGAATGTGTTATTTTAGTGTTCCCTTTTATTTATTTTTTTGAGCAGTGTATATTACTTATGGGCATACTAATATATACATACATATATATATATTAGTATGCCCATAAATACACACTCAGATGATGCACGTATTATACATACAAGTGTAATTAATAGTTATAAAAACTATTACTTACAAACATTTAAGCTATTAATATTAGAAATTAGATAATTTTCTTTAGGAGTATAAACCCAAAAATATACAGAAAAATGACATTCAGTGCTGCATTGCCCTCTACTGGTGAATCTAGCACTTTATCCCTGTAACTAAAACAAGACCAAATCAGTTTATGAACACAAACTATCTCATCTAGCCTCCTAAATATATATATATATACAGAAACAGTAAGATTTTAATATTCTTAAGGATGTTTTTTATGTTCATCAAGGCAACATTTATTTGATCAAAAATACAGGCAAAATGTAATGTTGTGAAATATTGAGATGTAAAATAAAAATGTTGTAATTTATTCTTGTGATGATGCAAAGCTGAATTTTCAGCATCATTACTCCAGTCTTCAATGTCACAAGATCCTTCAGAAATCATTCTAATACGCTGGTTTATTATCAGTGCTGGAAACTGTTGTGCTGCTTATTTTTTTGAAACCTGTGATTTTTTTTTTTAGGATTCTTGAATAAAACGTTAAAAACAAGAGCATTTATTTTAAACAGAAACCTTTCTAAAAATATACACTACTACCAATCAATAGGTTTGGGTCAGTTAATTTTATTTAAAAGAAATTAAAACTTATTTAGTTAGGATGTGTTTAACGTGATAGTAAAGATTTACAGATTTATATTTTTAATAAATGCTGCTCTTTATAACTTATTCAAAGAATCCTGAAAAAAGTATTGCAGTTTCCAAATAAATATTTGCCATCACAACATTGATAATTCTAATAAATCAGCATTTTAGAATGATTTCTGACTGGAGTAATGATTGAGGGAAATTCAGGTTCGCTTCACAGAAATTACATTTTAAAGTATATTAAAATAGAAACCCCTTATTTTAAATGGTAAAAATATTTCACAATATTATTTTCTGTATTTTACAAATAAATGCAGCCTTGATGAACATCAAACACCTTCCGGAGGAAAAAAAAAAAAAAAAAAAAAAAAGAATTTTACAAATCTTACTGTTTCCAAACCTTTGACTGGTAGTCTCTCTCTCTCTGAATCTCTCATATATAGGAAAGTTAACATTTGAAGTGGATCAAAACCTTTCATCAAAGTCATCCTGAAAACATGTTAAAAGATTGTTGACTATAGTGTATATGTATATATACACACACTATATTTATTAACTTTATTTATTTTTTTTAAACACGTCTGTATTCCTCATGCATATTCTGGGTGACCTCTGTGCACATTCTTGGTCTCAACATTTGATCGAAAAGCTATTTAACAACCAAGCCAAACAGCAGAGACATGTCAGGGCATGTTCAAAAGATCTTACAGATAGAGGTTCAAACACTTTAAAGGGTCTGTTTTAACCAAATAAAGCAACCACAACAACATTTGAAGTACATCACTGCTCTTTACACCAACTAGTAAATATATCAGATTATGCCAATTTCTCCTCTTTTTAGTGACAGTAATCAAATCACAAGCTTGTGTCATCTTTAAGCCGTTACATCCAAGTCAATAAATCACAAAAAAGGAACGGAGTCAATTTGTAGTACGAATGTTGGACTTTATTTACATTTACTCCCGAGCCATAAGTTTCTGCTTCTTCAGTTTCTTCTGAGAAACCTGTGTAAAAAAAAAAAAAAAACTGGTTATGCAGCATTCACCAACAGCAATTACTAAGATATCCAGCTCCTCAGAATACGATCCAATGGTGTTCTAAGTGGTCATCGTGACAGCCAAGCGTACATTTTATTTTTTAATTCAGAAGAACATAAATGAACATACCTTTTTCTTCTGAGAAACCTCCTCCTCTGGTTTAGGAACGATCTGCTCCTTCTCAGTAAGGATCATTTCGATGTGGCATGGGGAGCTCATGTAGGGGTTGATGCGTCCGTGGGCACGGTAAGTACGTCTGCGCATCTTTGGGGCCTTGTTCACCTGGATGTGCTCAATCACCAGAGAGTCCACATCCAAACCCTACAAGATCAAGAAGCGGGTCAAAATAAAGTCCATATGGTAGTGCAAGCAGCATCCAGCCAAGTCCACGTCCCATCACGTGCAAATTCAAATTCTAAAGGTTTATTCAGTGTAATGGTTCATACAATCTTACCTTGAGCTCAGCGTTGCTTTCTGCGTTCTTCAGCATGTGGAGCAGGAACTCGGCACTTTTCTTAGGCCAACGTCCCTGGGTCCAGTCATGCTGCTTGGCCTAAAAGTGAAAAAATTACAAGAAAGTTTAAGTTAAGCAACACAAGCTTTATTTACTTTAAGTTTAGGGTCAGTAAGTTAAGAAATTTAACACTTATCAAGTGTCAGTAACTGCTCATTTGAAAAAGAGAACTAAAGAAAGTTGTAAAATGACTTGTAGAAATCATGGTTTCACAAATTAAACTAAGAAATGTCAAACTAATCAGCATGTTATAACTTCTGAAGAATCATGTGACAAAGTCTAGAGTAACAGGAATAAGCTAGATTAAAATATATTCAAACAGAACAGTTATTTTAAATTGGAGCGATCTCAATATTGCTGTAATACTGTCCTGCCAATCAAATAAACTCTTGTTAAGAATGAGACTTCTCACCAAACCCGAACTTTAACTTTTAGGTTAAAGTGTACAAGTTGCTCAGACTAACAGGTATTTTCATGGTCAATTCCAACGGTGTCCTAAGATGGTCATCACAGCAACATGGAGCGGAAGGGTTTTAAGAGGCAGCTTTAAAACAAGACAAACCTCACCTGAGCACAGCGGCCAACACCGCCATTGTAACGGCGGAAGGGAACACACTGTTGCTTCACGATAACATCCTTCAGGTACTTGTTAGCCTTGCGGATGTGCATGCCTTTGATGGCCTGGGCGGTCTCACGGGTGTTCTGAGGACCACATTAAGACAACACTTAACAGGTAACCAAGTTAAACCAACCTACATCACCTTACGACCTAGAAACATTGCTACTCAGAAAACACTTTTTTCATGAATACATAAACAGTTCTTACACAAGTCCTGATGTTAAATGATTACCAAAAGTAAAAATCAATCCAAGAGAAGACGTACACTCCCATAATCAAAGCATCTTCTGGAATTTATCAATAAACCGTCTCATGTGCAAGGATGCCAACCAAATCAACCTCAATACAACTTTTAAATATTTGACTCTCTTGTAGTGTATTTTGGTAAACATCTATGAATTAATAGCTTTTGATTTTTGATGCATGGTTCCCTCAAAACCCAAAACTTAAGAGATATGCTTCAAAACAAAGCTTCTAAAGGTGAAGAACGTGTTTGTTGGGACAAATTAGGAATGAGAACTTTTAAACTTGGATGAATAAGTTTCAGAATGTATTATATATATAGGCTAGAAATATAGGCTATATATTTTTTTTTTTTTACCACAAACAAGGTTGCACTGCGTGTCCCAGACGCATTAATGAGTTGTCAGCATTCAGACTGCAGCATGAACTTACCTTGAAGTGAACACGAAGGTTGGAGCCCCTCGACTTGCATGCTGTTGAACAGAATAACAATTACTACACAAGTTCGACACCGAGCAGTCTTACGGTTAAAAGCAGCTGCCAACTCACATTTAGTCGGGTTCTCTGGGTCGAGTGAGTAGCGGACCATTTTCAGAGATCTAGAGAGAATGAATGACATCGCATGCTTAGAAACAACGTAGAAGACACCAAACTCAAAATTAAGACTACTCAAAAAAATGATTCATTGACACTAGCGCAAACACTACGCGTGAGACATGTGATACTTTGACACAAATTATAGCCAGACCTGGCAGTTTCTAATGTCTTTTGAATCCGGAGTTGTGTTTTTCATTCGTAAACTGACGCACATGTAAAGACGAGTCCCTGTGCTATGCCTACGCCAGAAAATGGCAGAGTACAGGCGACCAGCTATCTAGTGAAACAACATCAGGAATTTAACTTCCCGCGTCATATTCTCTGAGAATGTTGAATGTAAACTAAGTAAACACGTAGATGTATTATTTGGACGTAAAAACTTGTGATGATGGTGATACAAAAGGGATTATTTTGAGCATTGATGCAGTGGGAGTCTAAATGGCACTTACGTTCTCAGGCCGCGGAAGGGAAGAGGAAGTGAAAGGCATTCTGGGAGATCAAATCCGTTCTCGCTTCTTCGTTGAACGTCGTCTGTAGAAGCGTGCGCTTTGATAAATTGGTAGCGCCGCCCAGTGGATCAGTCACACAATATAATATAAACTAAATGACTACATTAAACATAAAGGTGCGCAGCTATGGAGTGCTAGAGAATTGGAAAAATTGGATTGGAAAAAAATCATAAAAATATGATTCAACTAGAAAATAAATAATAAATTAATTATGCATTTGATATTTTGATAAATCAAAAATAAATAAAAGTGCAATACAAAATAATAGAAATGAAGATAATCTAAACAAAATAAAAACCAAACCAAACCAAAAAAAATATTTTTTTATTACATTTAATATTAAATCTATACGTAATATTTTTTATATTTTTATCACAGTAAAATTGAGTCAATACAAAGCTGCCTTTTATTAAAAAAAAATACATATATGGCTGACTTTAAAAAGCTGGGTTAATTAGAATTAGCATGGCATGAAGAAAGACATACATGATAAATATTATTTAAAAAAGTTAATGTAGTTTATTACAATTAAAAAATTGTATAATTGGAAACGGTCTCGAAAGAACAATATGATTATTAAAAAAAACCTGAATATTTAAATTAAACTCAACTATACATAATCTTTAATATTAGAAATAGTAAAATAATGCTCTCAACGCTAGAGGGCAGCATAGGACAGAAGTACAAACAGTAAAAACCCGAATAGCCTGTAAAACTTCTGGCTCAGTCTCAGTTTATAAAGGATTTAAAATGACACTCAGATTTTCTGATACTTTTCTGATCATTTTGATTGTGTTATGGTGCCTTGTACTTCTTTGTTGTATAGCATATGTTTGTGTCTGGTATTGCTGGTGCTTCAAAGACATATTGCAAGGTTGTATTGCATTGTATTTAACACTTTACTACATCTAAGAGCATTAGAGAATCATAGCTAATATGTATTGTATTACTAATGAATTCAGCAATCCAATATGAGAAATTAAACACTTCTAAGTGAGATGCAGGCCTACATCTGTCTGTAACTGTATAAATAAGACAGAAATGTGTATCATGGTGAAACTGCCTATTGTCACAAGTAACAGCTTGGACAATGAGACTATGCAGCAGTAACCCCATAGCATCAGTCAAAGCATTCATTTGGCACAAAACACTGGGCAAGAACTCAAAAACCTTTATGAGACCTGTATCCAGAGTCAAAAACTCAATATTGCAAGCACATTTCCTGTCAAGAGAAATAATGCCGGCTCACTTGTTTTCCTCAGTGTGTAAAAAGCTGCTGAAATGAATACTGCCGCTGCATCAGTCAGACATCCATCTTTACTTCCTTTGTTTCTCCTTAGTGCAGTGCTTTTGTTCTTGGAGTGAGAGCCGGTGGATGTGAACAGGCACACAAAGACGTTGTAGGATTTCACGTCGTTCCCATTAAGATGCTTGTGTTTTTGCTGACTCTTACCTGCACAGAGGTAACATATCCAGAGAGTTTTGGAGCCTCCGACCCACTCTGCAGTATCGAACCGATTCTCTTGTATCCTGCTCGGAAATCTGCTGAAGCTCAAATGCAGGTTAAATTACGACGCCCCTTGAGAACAACTTCAGGATGATGTTTGTGCTGCGACTGGTCGACGTGTGCCCAGCATTACATTACAGCAGATTTGTTAGCCTTGCACGGCCTTGTTCAGTGCGACAACAATATATTGATCCGATAAACCTGTAGACCTCTGTTATTAAGCCTTTCATTTGCTGAGCTCATCGAATATCTGATTTTTCTTTACTATAAATATAGCGTTTTGCTACTTATTGGACATCTGAGTGTTGTTGACACTGCATTAGTTTCTGCTTGGTCATATCCTCATGGTACCTTGTCTTACATTTTTCTGACACGCTCCTGTTCTTAAATAGGAAAGCTCGGTATATTTCCAGAGAAACCTTAATCTAATACATTTGTCTTTGTCAGGTAGGAGTTGCTAAGAATTGCACAATCTATTCTAATCACATCTCCAGAAATATCTTGAGCGATTTTCCATTGCATTGATGGCTCTTTATTTTGCTGATTGAATTTAGGCCCGATCTGAAAGAGGTCCTCAGTTACTCTCCAGTTCAGGGCATCCCAGGCTGGACTGATCTTATGCTGTTTTCTAGGGACTCTAAACTGGGATATGAAAAAAGTCAGATATCTTATGTCAGGTTAAAAAAAGTCAGAAAATCACAAAATAAATGGAATCAAATAAGTCCTACTGAGTTTAGCAATCTCCCAGCATGATTTGTTTACTATATAGTGAAATATGTTTGCTTATTTCCTTTAATTTCCAGAATACAGTCACATATTTGGATATATGTGCAAAAAAAAAAAAAAAAATAGAATGCTATTATTGTTCACTAAAGGGTTATCTATATGTATAATAATATATATTACTAAAATTAAGTTTAGTAAAATTAATTAAACCGAGCAAAAAAAAAGCTATAAAATATAAATGTTAAAAACTATATTAAATTATTATTATTAATAATAATACAAAATTACCTAAACTAAAATTGAAATAAATGAAAATACAAAAATAAAAACGAAGAATTCAAATGATGAATAAATACTATAATAGTGTATCACTGATACTACATTTGTTTTATATGTGAAAAATGTGTTTTGATATATAAAATTTTATAGTATAATATAATACAGATAGTTTAATTTAGATTAGATTATATCTTGTCATTTTCTTATCTAGATTAGGTTATATGGTAACACTTTACAATAGGGTTCATTAGTTAACATTAGTTAATTGCATTAGTTAACATAACTTTGAATGAACAATGCTTTCAAACCATATATCAACCTGAGTTAACAAATGACTCCTTATAGTAAAGTGTGACTGATTATATATTTTTATATTATATAAATAAAACATAATTATGAATAATTTGCAGAAAGATGCAATTCAGCCTCATTTAACGTTTCATGTAAGTTTATGCTTCAATAACTCAAAGAAATCAAGGCATTCTTCTTGAACCATACAGGATATAATTATTGAAACAATATTTTCTATGCAGCAAAAGGCAGTTTAGCCTTGTTTAGTGTTTTATGCAAGTTAGTAAGGATTAGATTGGGCAAATCTGTTGCAATGCGATGGGCCAGCTTACAGAGGACCTCCCAAGAGTTTTTCTTCATCCCATCCTAGCATGAAGAAGCTAGGTCTTGATGCTGTTTCTCCTGCGAGAGGGCAACGGGTTAGAGAGCTCTGATTAATGAGAGGCCTGAGGGAGGACAGTCATGCAAGAGAGAAGGAGAGAGAGCATGAGCTATGAGTAAATGCACAAGACTCTGCGAGCCTGAGTGACTGTCGGAGGAATGAATTGTGATGAACTGCCAGACTGTCGTGTGATGCTTGGGTGTGTTGCAGCAGCAGCAGCGTGAGTCGTGAGGTGTGCTCTTCCTCACGGCATCTCTCCTCCTCTCCCTCCTCCTCACTGCAGATAACTAGAGAGTGATCAAGAGGAAGGGTGAGACTTTTGGAAGAGGAAAGACTGCAGTACTGCAGAAGCTGGGCGTTGGCTGTGAATTTGAGGAGAGGGAGTAATGCTAGATGGTGAACAAATCAGGCCCAGTGGAACCCCTGAATGTAAAACAGCACATAAAACGAGAAGGATTAAATGCTGGAGGGAGTAAGAGAGAGAGAGAGAGAGAGAGGAGGTTGTATTAACACTTCAGTATTGCTGTGAAAAGACTGCAACTGACGTCTTTAAGTCAACAGTTAATGAGCATTTAATTGCTTATTGATGATTTTCAGTGACCTCTTTCACCTTTGTTGTATCAATTAACCATTTGCATACAGTGCAATATGGGACAGATGCATGTAATAAATGAAATAAATGTAAAATCTATTACAAAGTAAAGCAATAGCAAAATTATTAGCATGGCATGATGGAAAAATACAAATATTTTCAAATATTATTGAAAAAAGTTAATAAATTTAGTTCATAATTAATCAGAAAAAAAAGCGTACAATGGTGAACAGTAGCGGAAGAATATTATGATTATTACAGAAATAAACATTTATTATTGCAAATTGCATAAGCAAATATGTATATGGCATTAAAGAATCAATTACAAAATTATTTGAAAATGCTTGTATAAAGCATTTGTGAAACATTCTTTAAAATGAGGAATTGTCTCAGATGATGACTGAAAATATTTATTATTTTTTATTTATTGAAAATTATTGATTAATTATTTATTTATTGAACACTGCATAAATAAACAAAAACTACATAGCACTGAAGAATAATACTTCAATAAATAATATACATATATTTAAATTAATAAATAGTTTATACTCATCTAAAATTAAAAATTAAGTCTAAGGCTAAATAATAATAATAATAATTATTATTATTATTATTGTATTTAATTATTATTATGGGTTATCTAGAAATTAAGACTATATTGATTTTTGTTTTGTTTTGCAGAACATATAAATACATACATGATCAGGGAAATCATAGTCATATCTCTAACAAGAAACATTTACCAACAAAAAACATATGGATTTACATACACTGCATGCAAAAACACAATATTAATGTTAAATTATATATTTAAATAAGATTTTGTAATGCTTTGAAAATGTACTTTTTGCTGTTTGTAAGTCTGAGGGATTAAATTAGAGAGTTAAATTTAACAAGGAAGACAAAAAAAGACTTAAACTGTGAATAAATAATTTTGCAATACGCTAAAGAGATTAAAGAAGTTTATTTCATAATAAAAAAAATTAGGAAAGATTATATTGTTTTAATACTCAACATGAAGATATTGCATCATCAAAGAATGTAGGCGGAGTAAAATCTCAAGGAGCATAACTCCCAATGGAAATGTGATTTTTATTTGAACTGTGTGTTCAAACTCTGCAATAGTGTTTCTATGTGGCATGAAATTGTGAAAGTTTCTGCAACACTGCTGGGATTTTACCAGCACAGGGGTTTGGTAAGGAAACAGGAAGCTATGTGTATCTCGATTACTAATAGCTGCGTTTAGAGTTTTAAATATTTAATGAGAGGAATCTGCAGAGACCAGACTAGATGCCTGCATTCATCATACCGCAGGAGCTGCTTGGGGGACGTTCGCAAAGGGCTTTTCATCAAGGACTTGGGCCGATCTCATGAGGTTCAGTCAAATGCACCATGACTAACAGAAGCACGCACAGTTCTTCACAGCACAGCATTCAGAGGAGGAGCACAAAGCTCATCTCTCCAGAGAGTAGGAGAAGTGCTCTATGGCCTGTGATACTGCCGTGTCTTTGATCTCAAAGTAACGCAGGGTGAATTAAACAGCAGGCAATGTATGTGGGATGAAAGCAAAAAGTTTTCACATTTGAAAAAGCTCCTCCTATTTATATCCTTGTGTTTTAGAGCTCTAACACATTTCTTTGGTGATGCAATATAAAGGCTGGTCAAAGCAGTCAGACTGTGGGGTCTCAGTCTGAGAGCACACTGAAAATCTGGGATTCTGTATCTCATTCAAACCTGGGAATAATCGGAAAGCTTTATGATTTTTACTAAGTAAATGTGACATTGTTCATGTGAACACTTTTGACTGTCAGATGCTCTTCCATGGAAACTCATCTTCTGTTCATTCTTTGCCTTCATAAAATATTTTTGTCATGATGATAGTACAATTATGAATGAAAAACCTTATTAATAACATTATTATTATTATTATGAACACTGTGAAGTAAAAAAATATTTTATTTATTATTATTTATTTATATAGTTTAAATATTATTATTATTTTATTTATTTATTATTGAGAACTGCATAAATAAACAAGGATAATGGAATAATATAAATATATTTACATAAAAATATTTTTTCCTACAATCAGAAATAAAAAATAAGGTCATTTATTTATTATTATTGTTGTTGTTGAAAAACAATTAAATTATTACAATTATAACATTTATTATTATTATTATTATTATTGAAAAATATAAATGATTGCTAAATAACATTGTTATTGTTATTGTTTTTGTTATGTCATCTCAGTATGATGACAGAATATAGATATAATCTATTTGTTATTAACAACTGCATAAACAAATAACAATTAGCTTAGCATTGGAGGATAACTATATAATATAAATATATTTAAATTAAATATTTTTTTACAGAATCAGAAAAAAATAAGGGCATTTATTATTATTATTATTATTATTGGGGAAAAAAATAATTGCAATTTTAACATTATTATTATTATTATTATTGAAAAATCTAAATCAATACAAAATAGCATATTGTTGTTATTATAATATTATTAATGATGTCAGAAAATAGTAAATTTTTTATTTGCAGAAATAAACAACAATTAGCAAGGAGGATAACTAATATAAATATTTTTTTTAAATAGAAACAATTTTTATGCAATCAGAAGTAAAAAGTATTTTGTTGTTGTTCTTACTTTTCTTCAGATCATTTCTTCAAAAAAGAAGAAGAATAAAGGCTGTACCTCCATATTGAGTATTATAGGAAATGGAACAACATAACAACACTTAATAATCAGCTTACCAATAAGTTCCCCCTATCCTCTTTCTCACATGTTTTCCCTCCGTCCATTCTTACACAGCATGCATTTTCCCAAGGTCACCTCAAATTATCTCATAGCCCACAGACAGCTCTATAGCTATGGCTCTTATGAGAAATATGCAGCTTTGCATTGAAAAACAATTTTGGAGATGAAGCCAGTGTGCTCTCTACTTATGCAGCTGTCTCAGCAGAATTTTTCAAGTCTGCAAGTCAGCACTATAGTGCCCCTGTGTTCTCACTGCCCAACAGAGGGCAGCATTATCTGTAGCTGAATGTAACAGAGCACCACCAAAACAAAACCTCACACACACAAACACACACTCAGATGAACACACAGGAAGTAAAGCAGCTCTGCAGTGCAGAAAAGAGGCTGCACCATTATCAATTACACCTTCATCTTACATCGGATATGAGCTAGCGGGCCTGCGGACGCAGCACATTTCCCCCAGACCGGCCCGGTCCAGAGCCAACAGCAGCAGAAACCCTAGCTGGGCCCCAAATTACAGGGTCCCTATGCAGGGGATTCACTACACTTTACAAAAAAATACAATACACCACTTAACAATAATACAAATTTGATATATTAGTGCTTTTTTCTGTAATCACAATATACTTATATTATATATTATACTTTATATTGTAATAAATGTATCTTGACTATCCAAATGAATGTATAGAAACTTGATATATATGGTATATTTTAAATATG
>JAUMHE010000032.1:1245236-1275900 GCA_032359235.1 Enteromius mattozi | reverse complement strand
TTTTGTGCTGGTGCACCTAAGGAAAAAAGTTAGGCGCACCAGTGCAACCACTGCAAAAAGTTAGTCTAGAGCCCTGTAATGATTCATAGCGTGTAGTTATTATAAAGTGTTACCAAGGTGGGGGCTACGTCATGCAGCCAACAACAATTTACTAACTGCTAGTCTACAGCATTAGTCAGAGGATCATTCTCATTTCTAGAAAGGATTTTTTTGGATCAAATAAACTTTTGACCTCAAATTTTTTAGTGGTATTGTATATTTGCTAAACGTGAATTTAATTTTGTCAATGCTAGACCTAAAAACTAACGGATGTGGACTAAAAGTCACAAAACTCTAATTTGACTTCACGGGGTCTTTAGAGGGATAGGTAACCTGAAAATGACAATTCTCTTTTCATTTATTCACTTTTACGTTGTTCTAAACCTATATAAGTTTATTTCTTCTGCCGAACACAAAAGAAGATATTTTGAAGAATGAAGCCATTGACTTCTATTGTAGGGAAAAATCTGGAAAGTCAATGGCTACTGTTTGGTTACTAACATTCTTCAAAATATATTCTATTGCGTTCAATGGAACAAAGAAATTTATACAATTAGCATGAGGGTGAGTAAACGATAACAATTTTCATTTTTGGGTGAACTAATGCAGTGTCAAGTAAAAAACATTTTGAAATGTGAAAAACGTGTCTCGGTGGATTCTACAGAACATCTTTGAAAAATCTTAAATCGTCAATTTATAAACATGATGATTCAATTTTGCCACTGTAAAGCTGCTGTGGAACTCTCAAGATGACAGAAAACAGATCAGTGAAAGGCACAATCACAGCATCTCAATGCTTAGAGAACATGAGCATTCAGCTTACCATTTTTCCACTCGACTGGTGGGCATGCAAAGAGATTGAAGGCGGAGAGAGAAAAGGAGAGAAAGAGAGAGACACCCTGTTACACATGCATACACTCATATACATGCAAAAATTCCTGATAGTTAGATTCATGGAGAATGCATTGGCTTCTCTTAATTTACATACACATGCTAGAGCACCGAAGAGAGCAGTGCATCAGCTTTGATTGGTTGAAATTATGAGCATCATGCTTTAACACTCAAGGACGAGTGTATAATGAACGCAATCCATCTGTGCTGTTCACCAAGCAAACGATCAGATTATCCCATTTGCCTTTGCTCAGTTCACACGTAACACATAAAGATCATTGGCTGAATCAATTTGAAAGCAGCAATATAATCAGGTATATTTATTCTGAAACAGGCCCGATGGCTGGAGGATCAAAGGCCTTACCTTTTTCATGTCACGGTTATTCATAGGGTCATCAGACATCTTGTAGAGGTGAAGTTCAATGATCTCTTTTAACTCGTAGTTGTAGCCTTTCCTCTTGCAAACAATCACAACTTTATCAAACAAGAAGATGTATCTAGGTACAGAAAACAGAAAAAAAGATAATCCATCCTGTTTGCAGCAGATGTCAAAGGCCATTTTTTGTTACATATGAAAACATATAATAAATGTGCAGTCGTACCGGTCTTGTTTGGTTCGGTTAACTATAGAGCACACTTTAAGCTCTCCATCTATCTTTGGCCTGCCGTATTCCTCTAATTTCACCTGCTGTGAATGACACACACAAATACAAATACAGTTTTTACATTTATACTAGCAAAAAAGCTTGAGGAATTTATACATTACTCTGTGACATACTGTACATTCAAGTGTCATTTGTTCCTGTATGCAATATGTAATATTACATGTAAATACAAGTAAAATTTAAATGTGTCAGATGGAATTGAAAAAATATGAATAGTTACAGGGAGTTATTTTTTTGTCTTTATTGTGCATCCCAAGAAAAATTCTGCAAGCAGAACCAGTGATTGTTTCCTCAAAGTTTGGTTTAAAAGCTTTTTTTGTTATTGTGATAACATTTCTATGATATTTATTTAACATAAATAAGCTTATGTATCAACTGTTGCTTTAAAATAGGAGAAAACAACATACTGTATAAACAGTAGATGACTTTATGCAATTTTCTTTGATGTTACGTCAAATAAAAGGTACATACATGCAACTGTATATATAGGCTTTTATACTACAGTTGCTGCTATATTAGGAGCTATTAAAGTCAAAGTCCACAGTGTATGTCTTTTGTCTGTGAGTGGCATGCCTCACTGGCTCATTGATGTTCAGCCGCAGGCGTCATCTGCACCACAGACTCACATAAATAAACCAGAGCTGATACGCTAACTCCTACATTAGCTACTGGTAGAGGATACACTGATTTCATTCCCCTTTAAACACAACCCTAAATACATCCTGCCAGTGCTTGTGGCCTGGAGGCATTTAGGATTTATTTTACTGAACAGAAGTGACAGACGGGGGCAGGTGGAGGCTTGTAAAAAAAACTAAATGTTTGGGGATAAAGAGGAATTGGCCAGAATGCTGAAATGTGCACATTTTCAGACCTCATAAGTCTTTCAGTTGACACAGTAGAGGGTACCAACTATATTTTTGCAATACTCATAAAAGCTTTTCATGAAGCCAACATGAACATGTTCTCCACATCAAAATTTACATGGGTACGTCAAACAGGTAGGCCACTCAATATGAATGATATTTTTGCATATCATTTCATGTACAGGCAAATATCTTTCTAACTAATGGGTACATAAAAATTACTTTCTGCATCACATCATGTCAGTGTATCCACACAACTTCATGAACACTTACTAGATTTTCTATTGAGCTCTGAAATTCACTTATTTTCTTCAGGGTTTCATTGTCTCTCTTCACCTCGTTGATGTACATTGCCAAGTCCTTCACAGACAGACAGACAAAGGCAAAACATTCAGATAAAAAATCCAAACCACTCATCTCCCAATATAAAATGTCCCCAGAGATCATTGCACATTAAACATTATGCTAGGCATTATAATACAACTCAACTATTGACATCACACACTGTTTAGGCTATTATGTGTACATTATGTGTCATAAAAGAGTTCAAACCTGCATGGCTTCTAGTGCCTCTTTAAGCTGCTGTCTCTCCGGGCGGTCCATAGAGTGACTTACTAACTCCTGTGGACAGACAACATAATGATAAATCATCCATACTTAGCCTGACACAAGACTTGTGCTGGTTTATTATGGTAGTATTTCATTCTAAAATACATTATTTTAATGATGTGCATATATGTACAAACACACAAACGCATAAAAGAAATGATACATACTTATACCATGTAAAAACTTGATTGAATATATGTCATTATAATTCTAAAAACTTTTTTTAACTGAGGAGGACATCAAATGTGGATGTCCCTAAAAGAAGGTGGTCTTTGTTTTAGAACAAGCACCGGCCATCTCAAGCACAACTCAAAAACAGGCTACACAGCAGCAACACTCCCTGGGTTTGAGTGTATGAAATGGTCTGCGGATAATATGATTTAAGCATGGCTGATTTAAACAGCGTCACTGTATCCACCTCCCAATGCTCACTTCCCACTCCGCTGTATCTTGACCGTCTGTCACACGTCACAGTCTTTCTCTCCGTATCCATTATTAATGTGTGTTGTGAATTAATGATGGTTTGTATCATGCAGGGTGTCCTGTTTTATACATGATCTCTATTAGCAGTGGCTGAGCAGAGTGGAGAGCCACATGGGTCTTGTTGGATGAGGTAAAATGATTTGAATGTTTTATAGGGTTTTGGGGTTCACAAGGTACTGCTGTTCTGCTGCTTTCAAACTTTAAATTGGAAGAAATGGAAGTTCAACAAGTTGCTCAGTGAGCTCACTATAATGTTGATGGTGGCTCTCACCTTAAGCAGAAGGTGGTATTTGAGGACCCTCTGCATAGGGACCACTAGGAGATCCTGCAGTTTGAATTTCCCCTCCTGGACCTTCATGGTACACTCCTGGAGAGGAAGATTATTTCAACATAAACATTTAAAATAGAAAACAACATACAGTAAAAACAGAAGATGACTTTAATTTTCTTTGATGCTGTTGTCAAATAAAAGGTACATGCATACAACTCTACATACATACAGATTTTAAAAAAGAAAATCTTGGAGTGGAATTTAAAAATACTTTCTGGAACTTGACCTATTTTGTAAGGTGAAAACTATTTCAATACTAAAAACACAAAGCTTGATTTTATCCATTAAGATTTGACTGGATTTATAATGTTATTGGTATATGTAAACTGTACACTGTACAATCGTACTCGGCACAATTTGTGGTTGTCACTTAATGTGTTAATCTCTTCATTTTTATCCTCCCTGTTTTCAAATGACAAGCAAGGAAGGAGGACAGACTACTCAAATGTCACGCTTGACATTCAGAATAGACTGAGGAAGAGGTTCATCATCTCTATGACTATCAGTGACTCCACGTCCCTCCTTATGAAGGATCTCTGACTAATCCACTACAAGAGCCACTCGTCTCTTCCCAAGAGGTCTCATAACCACGCACTGAATGGACTGTACCCGATTAGAGAGCCCTTCTTCTGTGTGAGATAACATGACAATAATTATGTGAATTTGTCAACAAGCATGTCTAGAATTTTGGTTGCTATGATTTCATCTGTAATCTCAACTAATCCCGTGTGGAAATAATGGCTTCTCTCGGCAGTCTTTATTTTTAGAGTCATTAAAGTAAGCCACACTGCCTCAGACTGGCAGGCACAAAAACAGCCCTGTAGTCTTTGCATCCTGAGCAGCATTAGTAGAGCAAAATTAGTTCATGTCCCCAAACTGTCAACAGCAGTCTGCTGAGTGGGAAACGCTGTGCTGGGGCTGACCACTGGAGCGGTCTCTGGGTGAAAGAGCTTTTAAAAGAGTCTCTTTAAGGAAGTGTCCCTAATGGCAAGTACAGTTTTAGTCAGAGAGTGAGACCTGCATATTGTTTAGTAGATTTTGAGCATTATTAATTCAATTACAGAGAAAAAAATTGCATCACCCTCATGCACATGACAAACCAAATAATGTCCTGATTATTGTTGTTTTTTTTTAAATGCAAGAACAATAAATGTGTCCTGAAGCTTTCAGATTTTAAAAACAGAAAACAAAGAATGATAAAAGGTGCCAATCTGATTCCTCAACTAATCAACTCATTCCAAGTCTTCTACAAGCCACAACACAGCTTTGCGTGAAGAACAGATTGAAAACACGAGAGCGATATATCCGTGTGTATATATACACATACATATATATATATATATATATATATATATATATATATATAAATAAATGCAGTCAAATAATTAATCACGATAAATTGCAACCAAAATAAATTTCTTTTTGTTTATGTGTACTGTGTAAATTTATTATGTATATACAAATACATACAGTATATTTTTTGAAAATATTCATATGAATGCACGTTTCTATATTTATATTCTTATATTTTATATCTATTTTATTATATTATATATTTATATATAAATACATTGAATATATAAAACCCTATAATATACCATATTTGTTTTTGTTTTTTTCTTTGATTAAAAAAGTTGACAAACTGACAATTGCTGAAAATTCATCTTTGCCAACACAGAAATGGACAAAAAATGTAATGTGTGTTTTTTACAAGAGACTTCTTTCATCAAAATTTAAAAACATCTTAATTATTTTGAACTGTTGACTGCTATTGTATATGTACGACACCACATACTTGAAACATCAATATCCCACCGACAAGAAAAATGTTAAGAGCATACCTCCACTTTACACTTGACATCTTCCCGTGTGGCAATCAACTCCTCCAGTGTCTTCTGAGCATTCTCCATATGGCTGCAGTATTGGCCGTAGATCAGCAGTCTACAAAAGAAAGATAAATTTTTAAATAGACATGCAAAAGACTTTGCAATCACATTCAATTCTCAGGCTCATCATATAAAAGGAACAGTTTCATTATATATTAAAAAAACAGATGTACTTTCAGCAAATAAGAGAAAAATACAGATTTTTTAATCTTTGGTTATTTTTTTCACTTTTACCTAAATTTCACCTGAATCTTAAAAACCATTAAAAACAAACTGTGCTACATGTGATGAACAGATAGTTAGTGTTACATCATTTTATTATAGAGCTACATCTGCTGTGCTCTCTTTATCTAATTAATCTGAGTGAAGCATTTTGTGGATTTTGGATAGTGTACAAGTTAATTTGGGACCGTGAGAACATCAAGACACATTTATTAGTTTCACAATGGACTCCTGATAGTGATCAGCACATTCTCGAAGCAGCTCAAAGTCATCTCGTCTAGATGATGGCCCCACGTGTGGCACAGATTTCTGCCTCTGATTTAAGTAGGACACTGGCACAGTTGGCAAGCTCAAAGCCTTGGATTCTCTCAGCTTGCCTGCCTCTTAACTGTGTTCTTGGTTAAGCCAATTTCACTTTAGAATACAGTATATACTCATTAGTCAGTCATCCTTGATCAGAAGAATGAAACTGCCTGTAATCCTATAGAATCCCACAGAAGAAAGATGAAATATGGAAGAAAAGTGGTCAGAATAAAAGCAAGATACATCTTACATTATCCTCTAAGGCAAAATACATCTGGATGAGGTCGAATGAATCAAAGGCTGAGGATCAACTCAAATCCAACTCATTAAGTGTTACAATCTTCTTGATGGTCTGCAATTCAGCCTCCAAGTCTCACCTCTCTATAAATTGACATGCATGCCACTGGTTAAGATCTGCTACTGTAAGGAGTGCGAAACTAACTGAAACTGTAGTCTTGATCTGAAAAGGGTGTTCCCCTGCTGCTCTACTCAATGTCTAGGCCTCCATGCCCTTGGACTAAGCAGGCCTGATTAAAGGCTAATCTGGAACAAGAGAGGCAGCTTGGTTCCTCATGGAAATAGACTGATGGAGATTAATGGCGGCCCCGCTCAATTATGAGCCAAAACGCACATTCAACAGCATATTGAAAATGCGGGAGCAGGTGTCGGGAATTAGCTGTAATAACAGATGTCACAGGCATAATTGAACATGAAGGTCTTCTTTACAAGGCAATTTCCAGATTAAATGTTTCAGGTGCCTCATAAAATGGACTGCGAGGGAGAGAGGGTGCTTTATGTTGGACACTTGAAGCAATGCAAGAATAATGGAACAAGAATCCTATGTCTACCTGTGCTAAGCCTCTAATGGTACTAAATTGGCTTACATCACATTAACAATGAAAAAAAAAAAACTTACAAGCACTAGAAATAATGTTGTGAAGTGTGGCGTACACATCCATTGAACAAATTTGATTAGGAAGGCTGCAAATGCTCTTTCATTCATGGTTGCACACAGGACATACATTAGTGTGCAATGGAGATCACTCTTTAATGACCCATTAATTATGTGTGTTTAAATGCAATCGGAGTAGAAGTGAAACATGTTAACAACCAGAAGCAACGCACATTAAGCAGTGCAGCCTCAAGGAATATGCTCTTTATGAAGACAATTCTGTTGACTGATACAGCTTGGAGTGCTAAACACTTGGCCTCCACCTCGCCAAAGGCATCAGAGTTGTAAGAGAAAGGTGTTGAAATGAAAAGAAATTTGTGTTGCCACCGTCTCGTTAGGTTGGCACGCCAGCCAACCTAAGACATGCAACCTCCTGACAACTGCAATGGCAAAACAGTCGAGGCTATTCAAGCTCTTCTCTAAAAGTTCATCCTTGTTTCCTCCTCCTTTGGCACTTCAGAATACAAGGGTGGGATGTGACCGAGAAGGAAAGAGAGAGAGAGAGAAAGCCCCGGGTTTCTTAAGTGTGAATATTCCCCAGGGTGAAAGCCAGTGCCATTGCTGTGTAAACACATGCTCTTTGAATTCAACTCTCTTACAGTGCTATCACCCGCCGCACCAACTTTCTCATTATGGCAAAGCTGTCATGCATGTTATTTCACAGAAAATTCAATTTGGTATAGACGCCCTGCTTCCAGCTTCTATCTCTCCATTGGAAAAGACCCAGGCCAGCGAGGAAAACGCAAAGCAAAGTGGAAGTGACAAGCCGGTGAGAGAAGTAATAGTCTCTGACATGAGGCATTGAAGACCCCTCACCTTCACTCTAACACAGCCCGCACGGAGTGAACAGTGGCTCAATCTCAACGCAAAGCAACTAATAATGTTCCTCAGCAACTCTGAGCTCAATCCGGCAACATTACATAAATTAGTTTGGAAATAACTCCAAAACAAAATTCCCATTTGAGACTTTAACGACCTCTATCACAGTTTAAAAGCTGTGATTTGCTTTGCACTCTCGAGGTGGCATCTTAGAAAGCAGCTTGATGATTTTTTTTTTTTTAAAACAAGATGGTATTTTCCCTCTTCAATATGCCCTTCACAGTGTCAACAGCTTCTGAAAAGCTTCTCAATTATTTCATTCTATGGAACGCAGCGCCGCAAAAGGTCACAGGGACTTACAAGTGAAGATAACAAAATTAATTAAAGGCAGCTGGGCTTTTGGAGCAATGGACGGAGGTGTGGAAGATAGCAGCCTCACAACGGCCAAATCCCTTGGCTATTTCTCTCTTTGTTGAAAGGAAAGGAAGAAGGACTGCGCATCCCATAATGAAAAAGAGAAACATGCCAATCAGATGAAAAATTGCAAAGGCGAATGACGCAGCCCTGCTTTATTGAAATGAATAATTTGCCAAAAATACTCAGCGTTATTTAATGCTTAATGTCACCAAATGTAAATATATCCTGTCAGATTTCATTGTAATGAAAAACTTTTATAAAAGCACTTTCTCTTTCACAAATATTTTTATTAGACTGCCATTTCCTGCAAAGTGTCAAGCATATTTTGAGACTGAGAATTAGCTAATTCAAAGACAACTGACAGCAAGTGAGCATGAGATAAAATTATTGATGTTGATGTGCAACATAGACAGGCAAAGAGGTGAAGAAAAAGTAGAGAAAAAGAAATAATGCAGAAAGAATATCCAGTGATAAGGCATAGAGAAATGGCCATGCGTGTCGGGCCGCACCACTGCAATGTCGTGCCAAAGTGCATGTTAGTGCGAGCACCCACGGAAGACTGGCTCAATGAGATGACAGGCTCAGAATTAAATAAACAAAAGAGTGCAGGCGAGAGAGGCGGTGCTGTCACGCCGACTCTGCGTGATGCTGCCCACTGGGCTCGGGGAAGAGCCTTGTAATGGGCCAATTACCTATGCAAACTGACAAATGGAAACAATAGGGGTGTCTCCTCAATCTCTATTCTTTTCCGTGCTTTTTTTTGGAAGCGATCGATCCTTGTCACCAACACCAAATGTAAATAGCATATAAACATCCTAAATGGGCTTGCTTCAGTTAAAATGAGTTTAAAGAAAACATTTAGATCTTACAGAACATTTTGAGAGAGATTTTCGACAGAGCATGCTGTCATTACTGAAAACGAACCTGTGATTACCATTACCTACATCACAGTAATGTAGAGATCAGCTCTCTCCTTGTGAGAATGCAAATGCCCCCCTGCAGCTGCTGTATTCAATGAATCTAAAGCGGAACAGAGTCTCGGTTCCTCTCTCAAGAGCCTATACTGTAATTCTCATCGGGAGAACTCATTTACCCACCCGAGAGATAAGATATCTATGGAAGCACTCAAGCGGAGGTTAAATTAGATGTCTAAAGCAGAGAAGAAGATAAAAGAGAAACAAAGTCTTTAATGTGCATTAGAACAAGTGGGTGCTATAAAGGGCATACTGAGGACTTTAAAGTCAACACGACATCAACACTAAGTATCTTCCACATTAAAGCAATGCAAGTTATTGCAAATTTGCAATAAAAGCAAATAATGACAGATTTGACTATTAGAAAGCTGAAACAAACCACACTTAGTACCCTTAAAGCAAAATGTTCTCATCATTTACGGTACTCAACTCTTGTATTATTCCAAACATTTGTATTACTTCATTTTCTCTGGGGAACAAATATATTTTGAATTATGTTTCATGCAAGATGCTCATCACATGATGATGAGTAGATGACAGAATTTAAATTTTTAAGTAACCAAAAATTAAAATACAAGGACATTTTGAAAGCTTGCTGCCTGCCAAATGATGCTGAACTAAGCCAGCTAGCTGCCAATGATGATTATTAAAGTCGATTTATTAATTTTGCTAATTAACCATTAAGCTAATACCATTTATATTTGGAGTTCTATCTTTACTTTCATCCAATGTCCACTTCAAATCATAGATATCATATACACTAATATCAGACTTGAATTACATCTAAAGTCTAAAATCATTTTTCTTATATTAAAAAGCTCAAAAATGTCCACTGAATGCCTGGGTGGATTGGCTCTCCCAAACTTTCAATCTTATTATTGGGCAGCGAATATTAGGAACATGTTATTTTGGGTACAACAGGAACAGGGTTTAGTTACAGTTGACCAACTATATATAGCTAACAACTTTGCATCTTTTTTGCAACTTCAAGAAAAATTTGCCTTACCCAACTCCCATTTATTCAGATATTTTCAAATACAGACCTTATCTATAAATGCTAGACACACTCTTATTCAATTTAAGGTGGTACACAGAGTTCATTGGTGTAGAACTAAATTAAACAAAATATTCCCTGATTTTGATCCAACTTGCCCTCGCTGTGCAACTGAACCAGCTACTTTATTACATTCCTTCTGGTCATGTCCAAAACTGTTGGATTTCTGGAGGAGAATCTTTAGATGCATCTCTTTTATTTTTTCTTTACCTTTAGATCCCAATCCCCTAACAGCGCTGTTTGGCATTTTGCCGGAGACTGTCAGTTTAAACACAATACAGGCTGACAGTGTAGCCTTTGCAACTTTGCTGGCAAGGCGACTTATCCTTATGAACTGGACGTCACCATCCCCTCCTTCTTATCGCCAGTGGGTTTTTGACTTTTTACATGCTCTCAGGATGGAAAAGATTCGGTTTGCAATAGAACAAAAGTCTAAACTTTTTTTGAAAGTTTGGAGCCCCTTTCTGAAATACTTTAAGGAGACAACAATATCTTAATTGTACTCATTTATTTATCTCCAGTTATTTCTATATATATTTCTATATTTGAATATATAACTACACATAATTGCTGCTGCTTTAAATTTATTTACTTTATTATTATTATTATTTCATTTTTTATTTTATTTTACTATTATTATTATTTTTTTTCTCATTTATTTATATATCTTTTTATGATTGTGTTAAGTGTTTATATGTATACGTATATTATTTGTACTATACTGCAATATTTGCCAATACTACTTTTTGTTTGACCTAAAATGAAACAATAAAAAAATAGTAAGTAAAGTTACTACAAGTCTAGAATACTGACTTGCTCAAAATCTGCACGTATAACAAAGACGATTTTTATAACCCTGGTGTCTGATAACACTGCACCCCTAGAGATCATGATCCAAGAATTGCAGCAACGTTAATTCCTAAGAAATTACTGCAAGGTCATCTGGCTGCTTAATAAACCAGAACACTAGACCAAAGTTCTCATCTCTGAGGACGCATGGACTCTAATTGCAGTGAGGTCATAATTTTGTGTTACACCTACTTGGTTTTATTAAGTAGGTCCCAGTTGGAATAAAAAACAGCAATTGTGCTGAGCACAGCAAGAGCAGAACTCTTATACAGAAATATGGATTCAGAGGGTCTCAGTAATGCCTGATAACACAGAGTTTAATGCAGTGTAGCATTACTAGAATAAGCTGACTGTTACAGGGCCTGTCACTTAGTCAGGCCTCAGTGTTTCTCAATCCAAAGGGAACTGCAGGGAAATTGCACATTACTGAGCTGAATCAGCAACGGTCCCAGACCAGTGACCTGCAGTACACCGGGTACAGCCGCTCTCATTCAAACTTCAGAGAGAATATGACTGACTAATCTGCATCTTAATATTATCCACTGTGTAAATGAGAGTGCAGTATTAAAGGCATACAAAAAAGAAGATATTCTGAAGTGTCTCAATGGGTTTTTGTTACTTCAGAAAAAGTCAGTAGGGTTCAATGTTGTGTAAATGACATAATTTTAATTTTTAGGTAAACTGTTACTTTAAAGTCATGCTCTTTTATGACAGTTTTCAGAAAGACAAAAGTAAAAAATGACCTGTAAAAAGAAAGACTGTATAGCAGCTGGCTAAGTCCTTTGGTAGATGAAATGGTGTTATGATTTTACTAGAGCTCCGGGTATCTGTCATCCATTGTGGATAAAGTAGCTAAAACATTCTCTATTATCTGGTTATTGATTTTTGATACAGCAGCTACAGGAGACAAAAAGAGCACTCAAAACAGGAAGCGTTCAGCTCTAAAGAAGCAGAGTCTTGCAGACAGGTCTATTTTCTTTCTAAGCCCTCTGGGTTGTGGGCTCTGATGAGGATTTATTTTAAAATAGCCCGGCTGCTGCAGTCAGGCCCTGCTGGTGTGATGGATTTTCTTAGGGTGGGCAACAACAGCAAGACTTAGTCTCCTTCACTTGAGGTCATTTCAGCCCAACAGAGGCTTAAGGTGTTGACAAAAGTGAGAGATGTTATAACAGTATTGACAGTGATAAACCAAAATACTCCATCAAGGTACTGACCTCTCCTTGAAGTCCAAAAAGATCTTTCCCAAGCCAATGCCCCCGCTCACCATGGTCAGGTCAATGGCCCTCAATAGAGCAAAATGGACCTTGATGATGTCCTGTATAAGAAATGCCAAGAATTGTCATGCCTATCATTATTTATCCATTTGTTGTACCACACTTTTGCCCTATCAGAATTATTAATTTGCTGCCAGATACAAGCTTTTGCTAATCTGTCTGCTTTGCCAAAATGTAAACATTTAAATTACATCTTAACATATATCTTTAAAAAAGAAAAAAAATCTCACTCATACATAATAATCAGTAAAGTCAACATTTAAGTTATAAGAAAATACTACAAAATGTATACAGTAAATTATCACTCACCTCTAAATTAACAAATATGGCCTCCATATCCTGTTGTGTTAACACTTGCTTTAGTGGGATCATATAATTCTACAAAGGTAAGACAAGAAAATCCCATAAATGTGCTATAATATTTAGTAAAAACATGTAATTGAACTCATTTATTAAATGTACTCAAAATCTAAGCATACAATCAAAAACAGGTAATAAGACTGCTTACACCTTGTTGCGGTTTGGTAATTGTCTTTGACAAGCAAAAGTCAAATACTATTTGTCTAGCATGGCTGCGGGCAGGCTGTTCAAAGATAATAAACCCCGAGAAATCTTGGCAAATAGCATCTATTTGTTTCAGTTGCAAAGCAGAAAGGGATTTCAGTGCAACACTGACACGTTTGGCTTAATTAGGAAGAAATGAATCAAGTGATAATCAGTAAACAAAGCCTCTATCTGGAATATGAAATCTGCATGACCTCTCACTGTTTTGACAGGGATTCATCACCTCTAATAACGGTACACTGGCTTATTTTGTCACGCTTCAAATTCTGTGTGACAGTGCAATTGGAAACAGGGCAGAAGAAAACATCACACATTCAAGTTTGTGCGATTTGTACATACAAGCATGAATGCATGGAGTAGCTCCAGGGTGAGATTCAATCTCGTGCCAACAGTACTGATTTACAAAATGGACACGATTTCTCACTTTATGGACAGTGCATGGCATTTCTGCCCTGTCTGAAGGCAAAGGGAGTACTTTTTTTGCTGTAGGCAAAGGGGTTCATTTTTAGATCATCTCTGCAAGACAGACCTTTCAGGATAGGAGACTACAAATGAACTCCCAAATCTTGCTGCCAGATTCTGGAAGATAAATTCTTGAAAGAGTTGTACATGAGGATGTGATGCTGGTTCTATAAGAGTCACTCTCATCTTACCTGTCATAAAGACTATTAAAAAAAAAAGTATTCATGTACTTCACAACACTTCTGCATGGTATTCTTATTATTTTTTTACCCGAGAAAGGAGACTCCAGGTAGGTTGCCGTTTTGGAAGATCGTGGTGCTGGAGACTAAACTCTTTCTAATGGTTTCACACCTAATTCTTCATTCTTTTGCAGTTAACATGCGTCTTTTCTTCTTCACCCTTTTTTTCTGACCCAATAAACATTTCACTGTCCAACAGTCATGCCGTAACTTTGCAAATTCTAGTATTGTATTAGTATTAAATATATCTTTTTTTTAATTTAATAATTTAAATGTTAAATCTATTTTTTTTTTGGCTCATGTTATCTGTGAAAGAAAACCTGCCTAATAATTATGCACACCTGAGTTTCTTACTTCCAGCCTTCATTTACAATTATATATCAATTATAAATGATTAAATACAATATTAATAGTAGTCATTAAGATTGATGTGGCTTGAAATTTGCTTGGAATAAAATATCAGAATATCAGCTTGCCTAATAATTATAAAAGTAAATGGAAAAATTCAGTATAAATTAGAAGTTGACTTTGAGGCATTAGAATAATTCAACAGGCCACTTAAGAACACTTGTCACCTAGAGCTCAGTTTTCATCTTTTGTCCTCTCCCTCCATCTATTCTGAGTTACCGCACTATCCGCAGAGAACCCTATCAAGACCTTGACCCAATTCCAGGCCTTCATTTCCACTCTCTCCAGCTCTAAATCTTTCTACGCTCTCTACTCACCTTCTCAATGTCCTCCAGTGTCTTGTAGTACTTTGCCTCTGTCTCCTGAATCTCCACCAAGCAGCAATTTCTCTTATCATCTTCCGTCATGCCCATTTTCTGTTTGGGAAGAAGAAAAAGACACACAAACCATGTTGGTATCGTCCTGCAGAATGCCAGCTCAGCACCTTTAAACACCTGCACAAGGTACCGGACTGTAGTTTAAGGGAATTCAGGTCACAATCAGGATGGCCAAAGCACACTTACAGTAAAAGACAAAAGTGGACAGAAAGTATTTCACAACAAAACCTCAAGGGAAACGTTCACAAGGACTGCAGGTTAAAACGCTGAGGTTCAAGCAAGAATTCAGTCTTTCATTCATTCAAAACAACATACATGTCTAATTCTAAAGCACAAAGAACAACTGTAGGAAAGCCATAAATGTGGTTTTGATGAGGGTTGAGTAACTAAATGAGGTCAATTCACAAAACAATAACAACAGAAAATGATCTAATAGAACATGATGCATTTGATTAAGAGTAATCACTGGCTCTTGGTGTAATGCGAGCGGGTTTGCAAGCTTGTTTAAGAAAGTGGCGATAACGCTGGAGCCGGGGAAGGTGCACGCCAGCTGAAGGCCAGAGCTGGAATGAACATCACAACACACATTTAAACATCTGGGCCTGGCGGTGCACAAGGCCAAAGCAAACCTGCCCACATCCAAAGAAATTCAAGATCACAAACAATTGTTTCGTTAGAGAGCAAGATGGACAAAAAAAGGGGGGATAAAATCCTTCCAAAGGTCCGCCTAGCAACATTGAAAGCAGCCAGGATTGGGAAAGGCAAATACATCTGTGACTTTCACTGAATAATGGGGCATATGTGAAACTCCAGTGGCTTTTGTGGTAAATCTGGAAATTGTCTGACATAGAAGATCAAGTAGATATAATACGGGAAAAAACGACACTTTCTCTACCTCATTTGAGTGGCTGTGTTTGTCCCACTGAGAATCTAATATGTCCTTGTTGTAGCATCTGTCTGATGATACAGATTGTGTGTGTGTGTGTATCTCTCTGAAGGCGGGATCCAACAGTTTTCTCTGTCTGCAGGAGGGATTTCCTTCCTCCCATGTGGGTTTAAAATAACTTAACATTAGCTCACTCGGTGTGACAGCACACTTTAAACTCAGATGGACATTAGCACTGAGTCAGCCTCCCCTCCTTTCTCATTTTTAGCAAAAGAAAGAGACACTCCTGCCATAAAATAACTGCTAGCATTTTGATTCATTTCGGATTTAAATATCACCAAAAATATGATGTAACTTAAAGGATAATAAATGCAGTATATTCCAAACATTAAAAAGTATAAAATACCCAATAGTCTCACATTGTTTTCTCACCCTCGTGTTGTTCCAAACCAATGCCTTTCATCAGCGGAACACAAAAGCAGATGTTTTGCAGAATGTTCACACTGCTCCTTTCCATAAAATTAACAAGATCTAATAAACCTATAAAACATTAAGCCTAATCATTTGTTTTTGGTGTAATGCTAGTGGGTTTGCAAACTGGTCTTAGAAGGCAGAGATCACATGTTGTAAAGGGCCAAAATAACCAAAAAAACTATAAAAGTACCAAAGAAATAGTGCAAACAAATGGGGTTCTGTTAGTATTCTGAAGTTAACTATAGTTTACAGTTTATGTACATTGTGTATGGTGGGCATAAATTATTATTATTTTCAGTAAATCATAAATACAAATTTCAGTTATGTACTGTAATTATTAAAAACTGCTAAAATGAAGTTCATTTGCACATATATTTATATTAATGCATATTGCAAGTTTATTTTCATAAACAGTGTTGAGCTAACTAAATTATTGGTATATTATATTGGTATATTTGTACACATGCTCTAATTTTCATATCAGCTACAGCCATGTAGGATAGAATTGATGGTATTTGGAATCAAATCCGATCAAATGTGAAAATTTTAGGAAAGGGGCCATATTTCTGCATATGCAAACTGGTCTGTCCTGATTACTTAAAAAACATGTGCAAAAAAAGGCTATGAAGTATCTTCAAGTGGCGAGTTTAAATATGAACATAGGTGTTATCAAGCTCTTTTAGGTCTTTCACTGCATGGAAAATAGCAGCGTAAACATTTATTAAACATAATAAAGGGTAAATTATTCACTGACAAAATATTTTATACATTTATCTATTTTTGGGTCACCTTCCTTTAATAAATAAAATTGTGGAAGTGTCAATGAGAGTGAGACTCCAAACCTGCTCAGCAAGTTCTTCATATATGCTTTAATATATAAGGGTTCTAGGGCTTGTGTCAACACACATTTAAAGGAAAGGTAAGAGGACCACTGAAGGAGCACAAGAGAATCATGTGCGGTTCAGCGTGACACTTACCTGCATGTATCTGATCTGCAGCATTAAGGAGGCAAAGCAGCAAATGTAAGCAGAGCAAGTGAACTCACGCACAGCCGAGGGAAAATGACAGGAAAACAATCCATCTATAACCTCTCTCACACACGCACCAATGAGCGTCGTCCGTATGGTGTCTCACTCACCATGGGCTGTCTAACCTCCACCTTGATGATGTCCTCGTAGATGTCGTCCCCATCGTCCTCGCAGGGGACGCAGTCGTATATGTCATCCTCTCCCACATCGTGCTCACTATGCAAGAAAGAGAAAATATTTTTTTGTGACTGGATGTACACAGTATTACAGTTTTTACTATATTTTAAAGAAATAAAACAGTCTTATTTGAAATGTACCATGCAAGAAGTTATTTGACACAAAACAACAAGACAAAATAATGCAATAAAATATCCAGTGCTATGTGTCAAAAAATGGAAGCACCCAATAAAATATCCAAAGATAAAATCAGATTAATATGAAAAAGATAATGTTGATTTATCACATTGCTCCTAGTTTGCAAAGTGTCGCCTGAGACAGAATTATGAAATACTTGGGACAGAGTCAGCATCATCACATACAGTTCGCAGCCCTGATTAGCTTGTGTATGTGTTTATCAGACATCGAAAGAGCCCTGGGACCGCAGCGATGCCATTCATCACTGCACACTCTGCCGTTGTTCTCTCAGGGGAGAAAAGGAACGGCCGAAATAAAGCGGGTTGCCATCACAGAAGGTGTCCTGGTCCCAGCTGTGTCTCACAGCAACAATCAAATCAGTCATCCATCCCTCCCTAAGAGAAGACCTCACTCTCTCAAACACACACACACACACACATTAGACGGCTTCGCAACCAGACAGCAACAAGTTCCTCCCTCACTTCTGCTGATGTGTCCAATTGCAGGCTAAAACAAGTGTGAAAACTAATTCGGCTTGAATCAAACGCCTGCCCAGGAGATTAGCTCACTGCCTCATCGGCTCATGGAGAACAGACATATAATCGCATCCCTCCATCCTTCTTTCAGCTCTCCTTTCTGAAACAAGTGATGATCAACTAAACATTTGCTTTATGTTCATATATATATATATATATATAGCAGATAACAAAGAAGTGTGCCGTAGAGATCCTAATTAGCATTTAACAACTTGTGTGAGCGTGCTAGGATACTCTGGAAAGCCATGTTCCCAGCTTTTTAATTAGCCAGTAAGAGCATTACTTCCATGCTTTAATATACCATAACTTTGCTATTATGTAACACTTCACGTTCTTCAGCAGAATACATGTTTATGCCAATGCAAATGTAGATTAATACTGAGGAAATATTTTGCTATGGGAACAAAAAAGATAAGAAATTACTGGTCCACATCCTGCTGGCTTCAGGGAGTCTGTGATTTGATTTGCTGCAGCAATCTCTTGCCAAAACGATTTATTTGTAACAAACTGAAAGTTAATGTGGTAAATCTGTCTCACAGAGCACAACATTTCCCTGCTGGAAAAAACACCCAAGCCAAACCTGGTTTGCTGATCTATTGGCTGGTTTTAGAGGGATTTAGGGAACTTTTCAGATGGTCATGCTGTAAAGTATATGTATAGTTGGTACTGTTAGACTGCTCAAATATCTGAGCCATCACCATGTTATATCCAGTTATATCCAGAAATGTTTTACTCAATCATTGGAATCTGAAACGAGACTGGCATGGATGAATGGAAACCAGCCAGAGCACGTCGCCAATAGTTGGAAGATTGTCGTTCTGGCAAGAGCTGCTGGGTGTTAATCCATCTGTGTGACCTTCTATACCTGCACATCTAGAACAGCTGCCTGAAATATAAATGAGAGAAAACAGCTGCACAATTTTATATGGAACTTCATCACCTTCAGTTTCTCACAGCTTTCAGAACAAATAATACTCAAGAGTATAATTTTTGAGTGTTTTATTTATTTGAGTGACTGAAATTCTTTGGTTCGTGCCTGTGGCTGCTGAATAAGAGCAAATCCACTGCTACCTTCTGTGAACAATGTGTGGATTCAGGAATTCTTTGATATTAGATCTCCTGGGGCATTGTGGGTAATTTGATGTATTGCTAGAAGGTCTTATTAGAGCATTTGTTTATACTGTACAAAGACTTCTGCCTGTATTTATGTCTCTTTACATCTTAAATTGCTTTTTAGAATAAGTAAAATTAACTTTTGTCCTATTATATAAAAATTGTATACATTTTAATAGTGTTGTCAAACGATTAATCGCATCCAAAATAAAAGTTATTGTTTACATAATATATTTTATATATTAAATATATTTATATAAAATATAAAATGTAAGAATATAAATATATAAATGTATATACATGTAAATATTTTCAAAATATATACCATATGTGTGTATTTTTATATACATAATAAATATACAGAGTACACATCCATATATTATGCAAACTTTTATTTGGGATGCGATTAATCATTTGACAGCAACACATTTTAATAATTATTTGCCACACATATAAAACATTTGTAACAAAAGCTGATAAATGAACATAACTACAGTAATTCCTGTGAGCTTCTGGGGAAAACTGTTCTGTCAATCACTACAAAAAAGGTAAAAAGCTCAAAGTTTATTGAAACGTCTTTCATTAAAACTGTTTTACAGCGGGACCAGTACATGTGTAGGACTACCTTTACTTTGAAATTCCTTTGAGAGAACTGTGAAATTGCGGAATTCAAAATAATTACCTTTTTGAACATGATTTAAATAGCGTTCCTTTTTCAAAATGACAAAACATGACATGCATGTTTGAACAGTAGGTAGAAACGGACAAGCTAATAAAAAGAAAGGTGCTGGCCTCAATCTAACATTCAGCACTGTGTCCACAAGGAGAAGGGATTGTTTGAAGTATTAATTGAGGTTGTACAGTTCACCCTGAAGGACGGATGGCTTGCTGTCCTCCCTCATTAGCGGAGTTGACTTTCCCGCTCGCAGAGCTGCTGTCTGTCACAGAACAGTGGACTAAAGAAAACACATTGTCCCTCTGAATCACACTAGTCCCAAACTGCAAAGGAACTGAGGCAAAAAGAATTCTGAAGGCTCTATCGTGTGACCTCAAATCCCTGAGGACAAGCATTAGCTGCATTATGTGAGATGCAATGATCTGTACAGAGGATTGTGAAGTTCTGTGTGTATTGTGTTGGATGAAAGAACACAGACTGTCAAAAAAGGTGGTTATTTTTCCTCATTATTCTTTAAATATGTCTGGAAAAAAGGGGTTGTCCCCTTTTGCATGCTGTGACATGACCCCATTAGGTATCATTACATAAAATTGCAAACTTTTGGCCATAATCTGTATGAGCACATGGAATGATCATAAAATGCTTCTTTATATATGTAAGAATACAACAAATCAAAGACCAGCTCGGCTGTTAAATTAATGTTATTAAGGCTAATCCAAAACTTGTGGTTCTGGTGGGTGGGCATTATAAAGTATATATACATCTATGAGTGCCAATGGAAAAATCCTGACTGGTATATGATTCAATATGGTGTAAATAGTATGTATATTGAAGGTGTGGAAAGATTCCTTCTCATACTGGAGTACGACTCCATTTGGCCACAACCAAGAATTCATTGAAATTACAAAATATTTTGTGGTTTCATGCTGTCTAAACCATCAGGACCACAGAGGTTGCTCTGAGACCACGCACAAGTGCTGATTTCACTTGTGTAACAGCATTCTTGACTGTTTCCTTAGCTTAGCCAACCACAAACCCAGAAAAGGAAAACCATGTTTAGAGCAGAGCAAAGGATCCATCCCAAACTCATAGCAGTATGTCAATAAAGTTAACTTCACCGCACACTGTCATACTAGAACTGATCCCACTAACCTGGGATGAAGGAATGAGAGGGATGATAAGGGGAACAGTTCACAACACTGGCAGAACATGCTACATATGGACTCAGGGCATGGCAAGAAAAGAGCACCACATGCTGTTTCTGCATGCCTGGCACACTGACCCAGCCACACTGACCCTGTGTACTAGAAGAGGCCAACATGGTGTAAAGATCTGTACATATGTTATCAGACAGGCAGCATTTTGCATATCTGTCAGAAGATGTGACCTCAAGTCTCATGGCATTTCTCTGAAGAAAATAAACTGCAGTTCTGGGTAAAAAATACTCCATTAGTCTCCACTGGAACTTGAATCAAACACAAAGACGAGAAACAAAATAAAAAGAAACTACATTTTGGGGAAAAAAATAAGTATATTATTTCTTAAATATATATTATATACTTAAACTTACTTATAAATATGTGAAAATCAAGTCATGTGGGCTAAGGAAACGTGTCATTTTAATGAAATTTTTGTTTTATGGTACCTATTAATGGCTAGTGATGGCTAGTGATGGCTGAATAAGCAGCCAAACAACTTGGTTGAGATGTTCTGTACATTATTTGAGGATTCCACTGAATGTTTGTCAAATTTCCAAACAAGTCCATCATTTTGAGTGAATAGGTCGCTGAGTTCAGTTTGAGGTGCCAGGAGAGACAGGTGCCAATGGCAGTCGTTTGTCCCTCCTGGAAGCTCAGAGTGCTTTAGCCTGAGGCTCCGCTACCCACAATGCCTCAGGTGAGAATGTAACATAGCAGCAACCAGTTAGGATGAAGTAAATCATTGCTGACATGATGTACATCCAGACATATGATTGCTATTTGATGGAGAATGGGACACAATCTGCTTGCTAAAATTGAACAATTTCATGCTTTGTCAGTTTTTGGATGAACACATTAAATATAGTGGAAAGAGATGATGATGCTGGGAAATCTAATAGGGCTGGATTGGATGTGAACTTGCAAATTACTCACAGATAATAAATCAGAATTAACAACCCTGCCACATTTATACCACCGAATTACCAACAGCAGTCAGTTCGGATGAGTGCATACCTGAATACACACCACTCGAGACCATAGTCCCTGGTTCAGCACCCGTTAACATGTCATAATACAGAGGTGTGTGGAAAATAATTGCAATAGTTTGTGATGGAGCGCCCCTTCTGAACCACCGTTGCAAACACACAGGTCAATGATGTGAAATTTACAAGCTATAAAAAAATTGCATTTATATTTAAGAAAAGTTATTAAATATCAGAAACAGTTCTATGTAGTATTTCAGATGATCATACTAAGTGTGTCAAACCCCACGCTTACATTAAATACGAAGAGATTATAGTGTAAAAACAACTAAAAATACAGCTTTCTAAAATTTTCAGTTTGAAAAAAATTAGATGTGACTTTCATCCCTTACAGTCTCTTTAAATCTGCTGGCCGTAAGCAGTATGAGTGAATGCTGTCTGTCTTTTAATGCTCTTTTGAAGAGGAGTGTCTCAGTCATTTCTCACATTCAAGAGTAAGCCCGACCAAAGAGCTTCTTCAACACCATTAACCTTTCACAAAAGCGCCTTGATTAGCACTTCCTACCTTTTATCTCCTGAAGTGAACCACGCTCTTTCCTTCAATAACCGAAAGATACAACACTATAATTGAGTACAATCAGCAGTCTTCTCATTCGCACTGCATTTGGCCCCATTTACGGCACAATGTTGAAAAACATCTCCAATCTAATAGAAACAGACACAGGGCTTATGTGAATAAACCTATTGAAGCCACATGACTTCCTGAGGTTCAGTAGCACTGCAGCACACCCTTTCATGCACATTTCCATTAAAGCAGACAATGATATCACAGTCCAATTAAGAGTGCTCTGAGCAGCCTGATGAAAGTGCTTGTTAAACTATGTCCCGGCGCATCATATCGGGGACCTTTCCATTAATCAGACGGCAGCGTTGTGGTGGAATTGAACCATATTTACGGCTGTAAAAGGTCATGGGTCCGCATGGATGGGTAGTTTCATTAATTCGCTCATATTCACTGTTCCATCACTGACGGTGCAGTAAGTGGTTGTGCGTTGGGCGTGGGTTTAACCTCTATTAGATTAGGCACTGAAATGTGTTTCGACATGAATCTGCATGTAAAGAGGGGTCAGATGGCAGAGAGATATCAAGAACATTGAAAGAGGTCAGCAATCACTTCTGGCCATATCAGGCAGCATCCAAAGTCGATACGGATCAGTAGCACCGTCGACAGTGGAAATGTCAAAGGTCCACATACGGCCTCACATTTACCAGGACTCAACAGGTGATAAAGGTGGTTCAAAGGCCCAGGGCTAGTGTAAGAAAGTTGTAGGTCACAAACTATTTATTACGTTTGTTGATACTTTTTTTTTTTAAATGTCTTGCAAACATAAAGGTCCCCTGAAGTGCTTTGAGACATGCAGTGTTATTCTATATGCAGCATAATCTCAAATGAAACAGGAAGACAGGGTGGGACAAATCGAGCACCCCCACTCTCTTTGTTTTAGAATAGCCAAAAGCGTTTTGTTTATTTTCATGTCTTGTTGAGCTCGGTAAAGCTGCACTTATATCTTCTAAATTTGAATTTTGTCACTGTTTTGGAGCACACTGGCTTATAGATAACCTTAAGACTTACATATTGATACTAACTCTTATACAACTTTCATTTTGATTTCATGGGGACTTTAAACCTTTAGATTTAAGTGATGTACCGAAAACTTGTTTTATGAATTCTAATATGTTGACAGTAAATATGTCAACAAGGTGAAGATGGAGGAACGTTCTGTTCTATACAGTATGTCAGATAACCGGGATTATAGCCAACCGGTAAAAATAAAATAATAATAATAATAATAAAATTATTATTATTATTGATTTCTGCTCACATATTTCCAGTGTTTTTTTTACTGGTAAATTAATGAAAAATGTTTTATATTTTAAACTTGATAATCACCTAGGGTTGTGCCGATAGACGATAGTATCGTGTATCGACGATAGTCAGAGCTATCAACGATACCAGATGTCTTTGTCGATAGTAAAGACGATATTGGGCTCATTCTCCTATTAATGTATAAAAATTATTATTATTATTATTATTAAGCAGCCTATTATTATTGGGCTACCATTATCGATTTGCCCCACTATTTCACTCAGCGCCGCACATACACGCAAATTAGTGCTAAAAGAGACATCTTTTAAACATCCTTAACAGCTATGTTTTCTTTTTCGTTTTCTATTACAGCACATTAACTAAAAAACATTGTTGCTTGTTCTTCATCATCGTTATAATAATTTTTAAAAATGCAGTTAATAAGTTATCAGTCTAAAACAGGGCTCGTCGTGGGACGCGCGGTCCAGAGCGCTGTGACTTCTGTAGCTATCCGTTTAATTTAACTTTACTTCAAAAATATAAACTTCGGCTTTCTGAAAATATTTTCATCTTTAACGTGTTCGTTTAAGTCCAATATTTAGTGTAAAACTGTTGGTCTTTAAAATAAATCTACTTTTGATTTTCACCGTGTCTGATTTTTAAACTGATGCAGCAAACTTGTAGGACGCGTGGTCCTATAATAACGATGTATGACTGCTGTATCCGAATATATGAACTAGCTGTTTTAAATATTTTTATATTTAACATGTCAGTTTTCAATATGTTTGAAGGTATAGTATTTCGGTTACTGGTGCTTCCAGGTGCGCTCTCTTTCTCTCTCTCTCATGCGGTTTAAAATCAAGAAAAATAGCCTGTGATAAGTACAGAGATCCTCTCTCTTGCCCCCACCCACCCATACATGATAATATCGTGTATCGGCGATCTCACAGGCTGGCGATATGACGATATGAAAAATGACCATATCGCGCAACCCTATAATCACCTAAATAAAACACTTTTAAAAGATATTACTAGAATATGAATATTATTAAAAAAATATATTTTGAAAAAAAAAAAATGCTAGAAGATGATATTGTGGACACAATAAAAACAATGGCATACAATGAACAAACCTCTATGTCACACAGCTTCATAACTTTCTTGGTGACGAATCAACAAAATTTGCAACAACACTGTAGGATAAATGTAATAAAAACTTTATACCTTTGACAGTTTGACAGTCAATAAATGTATCATTTTCTATGGCAATGCAGCCCAACTGGCCCAAAAATCTCTTGCAGCGTTGAGCCCTGAACTAGGGTCAACACGGTGCAAACATTAACAGTATCCTTCAAGTTCTTTCTCAACTTTTTCAATTACTTCATGTTTCTTTGTAGCATAAAGCAGTTCTGTTCATCCCTTATGTTTACAGAAGGATACACTGTAGCAAAATCTCTAGTCCAAATCCAACCTTATCCTCAATTGCCATTTCTCTTTGTAATGCCCAATAAAAATCCTCCAAAAAAACAAAGTTCTGACAATAAGGTGTGGACCACCAGAACAGATCACACTTCGGTCCCTCACGGCCTTGTTTTTATTTGCACTGATTGTCCTCGCTCACTTCATAATGGCTCAACACAACACGCACACAGGCTATGTTTCTTAAACGGAGACGGTCGGTTGAGGTCCGACATAAACTCATCTCCATTTACTGCTCCACAGAAGTTTGTAACAGGCATTGTGAGAAGTTTAATGTATGCAGTCTGCACTAACATGCTTGTGTCCTCTGATGAATGACACCTATCCACCCAGCTGCCTAATTATTCACAATTAATCAGTGAGGAATCGGGCCTGTCACCACTGTCACAACCCCCTCCCTATTTCTCCCTCACTCCTCTTAACGCCCACACTGCCACCCTCCACGCTCCGAGCATGGCATGGCATTGCCATGGGAACCGGAAGAGCTTTTACTGCCTGGTTATTTGTACCGGGGTTACTGGACCAGTCAGAGTCTAGGAGGGTGGGGTGCAGGGATGACTAATAAATAATTCCTTTCTATTCCAATTGCATTCAGTTAGCTAACTAGAAAATGCAGCACTCCATAAACACTGAACTTGGAATTCTTCCACTTAAAATAATCACTGCACACTAAGACATCCAACATCAGGTCAGCCTGGGCAAATTCAATGACTTCATCTGACAATTTCCAAGATGCCAACAAGTAAAGCAACGGTCCATTGTATTTCAGGAGGAGGTTAGAGAATTCCAAGTAGCATGACTTTAATGCTTAGAAGCAGGAAATTTTAACTAGAGTATTGCTACTTCCGACTTTGTCTTGAATGTGGCATAACAACCTATTTCCTATAAAACACAAAAGCTAAAGTCTTTCTCAAGTGGGCACACAAGAGCTTGGAAAAGTAAAGCACTGATAATGCATTTAAAACCCAGGACATTTTGACTCCTCATGGCATTATCACACTATAAAGTATTATTTTTAAATCAAATTAAATCCAAGGATTAGTACTGACACAGAAATGGAAATACGTACCAGAAATCACAAAAAAAAAACAATCCTAATCCTCATCTAGTGATCACAAAACTAATGCTGTTGATTTATGCTGATCACAGATGAGAAAAGTATATATGACAATGGCGCATATGAGTATATTTTATTTCAAATAATGTGAATTAAAGGTGAAAAAAGGGAGTGGTCACATTTGCAATTTCAATAGAAATCCAAGTGTACAGGTTGTATTGATAATGAACAAGTTTGCCCACAAAGTTTTACTGAAACGCGACCACACCCTCATAGCCAGCGAACTGAAAATACACCATGAACAGTTAAAATGAGAGACTTTTCATTCCTTGCCATTATACTCTGTTTCTGTGATTTAAAACACTTACTCTGCCAGCTCCTCCAAGCTCCGGTACACATCATCTTCATTCAACGCTGTGTCCTCTGATGGAAAGGGCCTGGGGAGAAAGAGAGAGAGAAGAGATGAAAAAGAGAGCATTAGCCACCACACACTGAGAAGGAAAGAATATACTGTAGCACGATTGACTGCTATAACATCCATAATTCAACAGGTGGGTTTATTCATGAGCCTTCCACCTCCTCTGTGATTGACGTTTGTAACAATATGACAGATGTTTCAAAGGCACTTATCTGATTTCTGACAGAATACAGCAGGCACAGTGAAAAGGCCATGGCAGGACTGAATGATACGGGCTATTGCAGTTTGAAAGAGACACCTAAACGCAAACACTTCAGCCTTTTCTTAATAACTGCGGGTCAGACTCCAGACTCCTCAGAGAGCCGACCCGCTGGGGTTTTAAATCCAGGGCTCAAGAACATTCACCAGCCAATTAGAAAGCTGCAAATGGAGGACCGATCAATTATTCGATTAATGGCATGGCTCTTCCTCCAGAGATCTCATCAAATCACTTAATCTCGCACATTATGTGGGGCAAAAGGTGCTGTGCAGCATGCAAAAAACATGAGGCATGGAAAATAAAGTGATTTTGAGGCAAGCCTTGTCATTTTGCTTTAGTGTGAATAGGGTACGCCTCAAACTCACTACAATTTAATAGACGTGATTCACACCTTTGAATAATGCACTTTCTACCCCAACACAAAACATCATGGCTTTATGGAGCTCTCCACATCATGACTGTAAAGAGCCAATTCTTAACTTAGCTGCTGATGCTGCTCTTGTGTGAAATGAAATGAGCTATTTATGCATTTAATATGCCACATTTGTCAGGCGGTAAACGCCACAACACAGGCTTTTATGTGGCTTCACTTCCATAAAAATGCTTTTTTTTCTTACTATGGCTGATTATTAGAGATTCGAATAAACCGCCAAGCAACTATCCCAAATAACAGTAGTCAACATCTGAAGTGGTTCAAAAAAGTTCATTAAAGTTGTCCTAAGACAAGAATGCATTTAGGTTTTAGGGCAACTTTGACGAAATGTATTGATCCACTTCAAATGTTGATTAGTGTATATGCTTAGTAACACTGTAGTGAAAAGGGTGTCACTAGTTGGCCTTCATGCTAGGCTTGCTGCGATAAGACTGTGTTGGCGGTGATATACCGTTATTTAGCTGCAACACTGGTTAAGTCACTTGTCCAGTGCGGCACTGCCCCCCACTGTCATTTAAATTTTTTTTATAGTAATAAAAAAAATTTGTTCAGTTAGAGAGCAGATCCTACAATTAAAAACTGAAAGTGGCTGCTCAATTCAGCATGCCGAACAACAGTTGTATCACAGATCAGATTTCATTCATCATGTGAGGAGAGTGAGTGGAGCTGACTGACAAGAAGAGTGAGGTGAGATAAACAAGACAATGATTTACAAAATGCAAAACTGTCTGTCAATATTTTGGATTTTGAAAAGCCTGTTGACTGTTTATCTAAGGTGAGTATGGAAGTTTTTTTATTTCTTATTTAATTGGTTTCCCAAAGTTTGATGATTTTTACCTTAAATTTTAAGTCTTATTCGTTTTGCTAATAAATGTTTCTTATTTACTTGGTTCTACAGTGTTTACTGATTTTGAATACCTATTTATTTTATATTAGGCATAGCCTATAGAATGGTATATTTTGTATTATTTTGTTAATATTGTGACATGATTAACAAAATGATTTATATATAGGCTAAATTGTTGTATTTTGTGGTTGCTTGAATTGAATTCATGGAATTGACACTGAATTGCCACTAATTGGAAAGAAAATCGAGTTAATGTCATCACTAAACAGTTCCTCTGTCAGAACAAGTAATCATGTTGGGAGCATATGAAGCCCATATGTACAGTACATAAACACAATCTTCACAAACTTCTCCAAAACACGTGAACATCTGTCATAAAACACTAGCTGTACACTGAATTTGAAACCACATGAATATACTGAACTGTGTTCAAGTAGAAATATGATGTTTTAGTGATCAGTGTAGTTAGAGCGCACATTCGTTTGAGCATCAAAAATAACAGACATGCACGCTTAATATCTTTACCTTGATAACAATCCATCATCCATCCTTCGCTTCTTTTATTTAGCCGTAAGCTGTAGTTTGCAAATATGCTCATACAACGTTTTTGACCCACCATTTAGTCTATAGGCTATTTCACAGAGCGCAAAACAGCTTGAGCTGCTCCGAAACACAGAATAATCACTCAATATGTACAAGAGAGTGGTGCTGTTTATTTAAATAAATAAAAATTATTTCACATATTAATCATAAAATTGGTTAATTTTTTATATTTAAATGTTAAGTTATCTTGCACCCCTCTGGAAGATCACTGGTGCTCCCACTGAGATATGCACAGGCATGGACTGTTGACATTTTCTTCAGAAAATGTAAAAATCAAGTTCAACCTCATGTTGACAGAGGGCCATCTCTTCAATCATAACTACGCTGTATTTCTGTCCCTATGGAGCTGTCAAACAGCAGTGATGGAAAGAGAAAAGGAGAGAGAGAGAAATATGGAGCTATAGGGTAGGAAAGGCTCTGACCTTGAGTCATATTACTAGCTGCCTTTAACGCATGATCTAAGCAAACTGTCACTTGTGGGGTTTTTTTTGAGGTCAGGCGCACAAAGAGCCCCCTTACTTAACCAATGCTGACATCGGACATCCCCACACACACAATAGCAGACTAATAAACACACATACACCCTGACAGTGTGACCAACTCCTCACCTCACACCTACCAACAACAAGACACTCAAAGATGCCATGCCTTCTGATGGACAGAGAAGAGAGAGAGAGAGAGATGCTCTCTGACAGCTAACAGAGCACATCACTATTACATTTAACGTTAAAGCTGCTTCCAGTCAGCCCTATAGACAAATACATACCATATAGACGCATATATGTCAAATAAATGTAAAAATAGACATGAATAGAGTGGTATGCTTTACTGTGTGGGTTGCATTCAAGCATGCACTTAGAGGACACGCAATTAAGGCTAAAAAGATTTAAGAAAGCTCAATTGTAGATGGTGGCCACATCTCACATTTCCTTATTACAATGCATCACAGACACTGTTGGCGAGAAAACAACCTCTAAATGGATGCATTACATCTTCGAGGTGAAATGAAAAATGTTCCACTCAGTTGTATTTTGATGAGCGACTATCACCATGCTGAAATCATAACACAAAGATGTTGTATCGCATGATGGAATAATTGCTGATAGCAAAATAATTAGCCTGCTTACAAGGCTTCATCAAATGAATCGCTAATTAAACATCTTGGTTCAAAAGGACTTTCTCCTCATCTGCTACAGATGCGTTTATAATAAAAAAAGGTTAAACCTGCTCACAAATGTCACGCTAATTAATCACGTGAATTAAACACTGTTCACGCATCTCCTGACAAAGCAATGTTAAACCAATTGTTTGCTAGTTACTGTATCTCTGTGGGATTTTTCTGGCATTTATCAGCATTTTGAAATATAATTAATTTGTTTGAATAAATACTACTATTTGCTCATCTAAACTGTTAAATGCCTAGGGCTCTATGAAATTCCCCCCACCCGTAAATTCCTTTTTTTTTTTTTTGCATTAAATTTTTTTCTAGATGCTGTTTTAATGTATAAATTACATTTTATTCATTAAAAAATGTGTCTAATTAATACAAAACTTGATACTTACTATATTAAACAGCAATTTAGTAAAAGGTTTACAAAATTTATATTTTAAGGCCCTAAGAAATCTGATTTGTTTCTGTCACGGGAATGACGCGAGAAGACGTGCGGATCCATATGCAAACGGTTTATTGATACACACACACAGAGTAAAGACACAGGCGAGGTCGACAACGGCAAACGAGGGCATCGGAGACAGAGGCAAGAGAATAATC
>JAUMHE010000032.1:1229439-1243424 GCA_032359235.1 Enteromius mattozi | reverse complement strand
GTGGTTACATACTACATACACATCTAGTTACTATGAAAGTACACAGGTATAAGGGACACTTAATATAAAGTGGGACCCAGGTGGGTCCCCAGAGAGGTTTTTTGAAGTTTCTTGGAGACGTTGCCACAGTTCTTCTGGATCTTCTGTCTCAGTTTGTTCTGTTACTTCATGTCATTCCAAACAGCAGTGTATTTATAGAAGTGGTTAACATGAGAAAAATGTATCTTCATTCTCAGAGTTACAAATAGCATGAGGGGTTTCTCTTCAATGTTCAAGTTTTTTTGTTAGTTTGCTTTTTACATTTTTCTGTCACACCATTGATATGTCTGCTATATATTTATTAAATTCATTTACTTTTGAAACTTATTTTAAAACAAGTTTATTTATTATTGTACCATTGTTAACTACCATATTTTTGTATGCTTTTTTCTTTTATGCTTTAAATTCTTTGGCAATCAAAAATGTTTTCATAAACTCTTTCCATGCAAACAGAATCCACTAAAAACAAAAATATCTGAAATGTCAAAGAATTACACAGCAGGAAAAAAAAGAGTATTATGACATTTGCTCTGTTGAGCCATAGGCATCTGTTTCACATCTCACACATACTGTAGACCAAACTCTCATTAATTCAAAACAATACACACATACAACCCACGATCTGACCTATGAAATGAGGACACAATAGCTTTTAGAAAGCTGATTTTGCAGGCAGAATTTACTATACAAGTATTTACTATATTTATACATGATTACTGAAACATCCAAATCTTTTGTCAAAAGAGTTAAGTCTCTTGTGTGTTATTTGCATGATGCAGTTCTGGCCTTAGCAGACTGTTCCAAATCAGTCACTTATGAAGTTTCATTTCAGTTAGAGAAAGCTAGGTAGTCAACAGACAGTAGAGTTACTGTGTTCCTGCTGCTGAACAAAGCACTACAGTATATGAATTAAAGGTAAGCGTTGATGTTTTATGTAGAAACAGCATTTCAGACCCAAAATACAGTAAAAGGAGGGTTATTTGAACCCATGGGCTGTGAGAAACATAACTACACTCAGTATGTAACAAACCATACAATCTGAGCAGAATCTGGAAAAGCAGTGGTTTCGATACACCATGCTGAGAAAGGAGAAACCAGAGATCAAGTCAACAGGTGCTGATCTACAGAGACCGAAAACATGATGAATCACTTACACTTTGCCCTTCCTTGTTCCTGCTACTCAGTAAAAAACCTTAATATAGAAGTGGGACCTCTGTATGTAAAAGCAGTGGTTTCCATCTAATGGTTTGGCTGACTTAAAACAGTGCAGATGTGCAATAGTAACCAATAAATACAAAGTGTGTATTTGTGTTCCAATCACTGACTGAGAGCACAGAGGAAAAGCACATGGTCGCAGCTGAAAAAAAAACAAAACAGCAATAGTAACAAGATTTTTGTGTGCGAGTAATGTCACAGTTCCCTTCTGTGTAACGGCACTCTGTGTGTTTTGATAGCTAATTAATTAACAGGCATTGAGAATAACCATTAACCAATCTGGCCGAGCGGTCAAAAGGCAAAAAGATCCTACAGAGGCATCTTTCCCTAGGGTCTTTCATTACTAAAACAACGCAGCCAAACTGTGCTAAGAGTAAAAGTAATTTTTTTTTAAATATTGATTACCATTTTGCGTGCCAGAATGTTGCTGAAATTTAAACCGCGTCTAGAAAAACATCCGCGAGCAGCTTCAAAATCAATCCAAAAGGGTGTGCGAGGAATGTTCCCAAACAAGACTGAGACATTTCTTGCTTAGTGAGGAAATAAAACAGACAGAAATTGTTATGCATCCTTCATTCCACACCACAAAACTGTAAAACACACCACCAACAATAGACTGAAATAAAAGACTTTTTAAAGAAATATGGGTTACGGCGGCCTAACCACTAAAGAGGTATGCTGTTTCCCCCCTCAAAGCTGAGACACACGCCATGGCAGCGATGAAAACAAAGCCGCCTTTCATTGCTTCCTGTACACAGTCAGGAAATTATGCGAACTCCCAAAAACCAGTGCACTTAAAATGGCTTGTACAGAAGACTTGCTCAGGGTGCAAATTTGACTTGCATTAGTCACAGCAGATGCGTCTGCCGCCAATCTTCAAATCTTCCCCTCTAATTACTTCAGACAACATTTACAATAAAGAATCATTTTATTCTTCCATTTCGAATGACTGAGTCCTGACTTTGACAAATCAACAGACAGTATTTTGGCCATCTCTCTGTGCCCAGTGAGGACAAGAAGTGATTTAGGCACCCTTCAGTCGGTTACGCCGCACCGACTAATGGCAGACCTGTCTCGCCTCCACCCCGCTCGCTCCATCAGCTCATTACCCTGTTGGATAAAAGGCTTTATTTGCAGAGCGGGGCGAATGGATTGCACAAATAATGAGACAGGAAGTGATCCCAGTCGCCTTTAAAGCAGGGAGGCAGGTTCCCTCCTCGCTAAAACACCTGAGGGGAGCGACAACCACACACTTCACGGGTTTTGGCCCACAGCTTTCACACATATGCGGCAGTCTGTGCCAACTGCTTCTCCCTTCCAGGCCCTCTGAATGGAGCCACATAAAAGGTGCAGCCCGAGAGAGCGCTGTGAAAGATCTCTCAAGACTCGAGATGCACCGCAACTGAAAGGAAACACAATCAGCATGTGTGGAGGAAGGCAGTTACCTGATGCCTTTGATCTGTGCGATGCTGTTGTGGGAGATCCTGGACAGCGCAGAGATCACCTGTGAGAACAAGAGAAGGTTTGGGTTAGCCAAAGAAATGTCACTTAAACCAAATTACAGAAAAATCTACTAGATTTTAACATGTCATGGTCAACATAAATCAATATCAATCAAATTTTCTGAAAGGTGCAAAACATGGTATGACAATCTTAAGGTGTTTTGTCCAACTCCATAACTTAATAATAAAAAAGTAAAAAATAAATGATTTATTTTATCAGAAAAAGCAAAATCAAATAACCTGCTTAAAACAAACATGTCTCATTACGGTTCCTCTATATTTGTAAACAAATAAAAAATTTTAACAATAAGGAAATGTATATGAGTCAAAGACGTGAAGATGTCTGCACCAAAAGAAATTCACAAAAGTGATTTTATGTCCAGAGAAAGCACTTTAAACGTAAGAAAAGTGTGTACTTTTGAAGGTTTCAAATTTTTCAAAAAGGTTTTAGGAGAATAAATGTAACAATTCTGTTGAAATAATGTTACATTGTCATTCAGTGTAACACAGTATTTATATAAAAACTATATACAACATACTTATTATGCATGCTTATAAGCATATTACATTTTATTGTGTTTTAAATGAGTAAAAAATCTTACTGACAAATAGGATATTGGCAATTGTAAAAAATCTAAAATTACAACTAATTAGTATTTGGGGTGAAAGTAATTCATCTTCTATTGTGTCATAAACTGATTTTTGTTGTAAATATGCCTGACAAGATTGTTACACTGAATGACATTTTAGTGTGTAAATTTAGTAAATCAGGGAAAAATGTGTGATATTTATTGTTGGCTTAGAAAAACAAGAACAAAATTGCAATTCATTTAAACAGAAAACATTTCTTTTTTTTTCTCGGGGTGGGTGGGGGTTACAACAATTTAAAGCAGTATTCCACTTATTAATTTTTTCGTCTTTTACCTATAAATAATTTTCAATTTATTATTTTTTAAAAATTTATTCTGTAAGAAAAAAATACTGTTTGCATTAACAGCAAAGAAATATAAAGAGAAAGTACCGTGAATTGTATTATATTAAACTGCAACATATTAAAGTAAAACAACAACATCCACAAAAATCAATACAACAGAGTATTGTTTTGGTTTACAGCATAAATTATGTAAGACAACTGTAAAAAAAAAAAAAAAAGTAATGCCACTAATAATCAATACAATAAACAATACAGAGTATCTTGTTATCTTATGATGGGCTTTTTTGGTGCAGGTTGTGTGCACTCACGGATCATGCTATGCTACTAATGGTGATATTAACGGACATGTGGCATGAAACGCTCCAATAAAATCACAGACGTGAAGCGCTTTTCACAGATTTGTGAAGGCCCCTCCTTTCCTCAGTTGCATTAGTGCCGGGTAACGGGGTTAAACGTGTGCGGTATTTACATGGATTTAACGCCAGCCATGAGTCACATGTGAGTAGGCTTATTGGTGGCCCTTCTAGAGGCTTCCAGATGGTGCGCTAGAGGGTCTCAAATGTGTAATGCAGAAGTCACACACACACACAAACAGGAAAGCACATGTGCATATGCAAAAGTGAAGATGGTGCCGTGTCGCCTCATTACATGCACATAGGCGTAATTTCAGCTTGCCTTGCCTGCTGCCATGGTGACACTAGTTGTTCCTCATTCAGCTAACATTTAGTGCAGATGTGTGTGGAGCTTTAAGGTTCTTAGTATAAGTGACATATGAGAAAATATAGCATGAAAACGACCAATAAATCAGAATCAGGTTTGAACAATTAATAAAAAACAAACCAAAACATTTTATACCCCTGCTGCCATAAATGACAGTGAGCATTAGTAAATAATGTACAAGCTTTCTAAGAACAGTTAGTATTAGCACTTTTGTCATATAATGCTAAAATCCTTCATATGTATTAAATGTACCCACACAGAATCGGCAGCTCCACAAACAACTCAGCACATCTCTGCAGAATTTCAATGCCTGTCATTGACAAAATTATACATTTTGCCCAGCGCTTGAGTGTTTGTTTATAAAAAATCATGGCCAATTTGATTATGTTTTCAGCTACTAACAAAATTTGTAGTACTTACATCTTGTTCTCAAATCTAATCCACTGAATTTCTCCTCTAAATGAGAGCAGCAATTGCATGTGGGCCTGTGTATATCTGCTCAAATGTATAAACAAGGGATGTATCTCTTAATGACATAATGACAGACCATAATGCATTGCATCAGATATTCTACCACCTTTTTTCTGGCTTGCATCAAGCAGAATCAGTCCAGGCAGGAGAACAGATGATTGAGGGATGAATGCAGCTAAATTAGTGTATGTGTTAGGCTGTTAGGCGTATTGCTCTTGTGTTCATCTGCTAATGTCTAAATATTCATGGAGCTTCAGCACAACATCACCTGCGGGGACAATATGTGACTCATCCATCAAAGCTGTGGCTTTTTCTTCTCTGGATTGTGTTTCTAGTGAAGCGTTTCGTTCTTGTGCTCAGTCACTTTCATCGCACTGTCTCTCATTCTTCATCTCTCCCTCAGGTTAGGTCAACAGCTCTCGCTCTGTTGTCTCATAATATTGATTTTTCCCTCATCTCAGTGCTTCGGTGTGTATGAGGAGCGTCAGATCAGAGTCAGGACTCAACATGCATCACCTCACCAAACCAGCACAATACTGTCCATCACCCACAGCAGCAGCAACAGAGAGAGAGAGAGAGAATCGTAGATTGTTGACTGTGGCTTATCTGAGGTGAAGACACGCCAGCATTGTGTGCAGGGTTTACAAACATACAGCAAATCCACCTGTCCTGCAGAACAACATATCTTAGCATGACTTAAAAGAGCGGACAGGAGTGAACAGACAAGTAAAAAAGAAAGGCAAGATAAGGTGAGACAAAACTAGAAGACGTGAAGTAGGAGACAAGAGATGAAGTCAAAAGAATAGACGTGACGAGGTGAGAGATGGGCCAAGACGAGATGAGACAAGACAAGACGGAAAGTAGTAGGATGAAAAATCGAGGAGAGAAGTAGTAGGAGACAAGAAGAAAAGAGACAGAAGGGAAAAAAGTTAATACAGACAAGGAGGGAAGGGTGAAGACAAGAGACAAGAATGTAGGTGATACAAAAAGTAGGTTATGTAAGAAATATTTAATGAAGTGAAGTGAAGAGTTGCTGAGTATACGCAAAATAGAAGATGATATTAGAAGTAGATGTTTCTGAAGGGACATGCTAGGCCACAGTTTAGTTAAACACACCTGAACCAGCTAATCAAGGTTGTGCTAGGTATACTTCCAGAAAAGTGTATTGAGGCAAGTTTGAGTTAAACTCTACAGGATAGTGGGCCTCCAGGTAAATACTAGATACAAGAGGTATTAAAAGACATGAAAAGTAGAAAAAAGGAAAAAACGAGCAGCAGTAAATGAAATGATAAACAGAAGACACAAGCAGAAGTGAATAACAATGTGAGAAATAGCAAAAGATGCATGAAGCTGTAAAAGATATAAAAAGTAGAAGTGAACAAGACACAAAAAAGACATTACAAAAAGCAGATGATATGAGAAACACAATATGAATTACAATAAAATATATTTAAAGTGGTATAAGCAGTGGAAAGGAAATAAGATGAAGATCACACCACCATGGCTGCAAACATCACAAACAGAACAGATGATCATTATAGTGACATAATGAAAAGTGTCAGTGCTTTATATCATGCTGCTCTGAGTCAACTTTATGAATAAGTGATTCCAAATAAACCTGATGAGGGAAAACAGCCATATAAACAAATGTTTAAATGTGATATTCTACACTAATGCACTCTAAATGAGAGTTTGAGCAAGTCTCTGAGTTTCAGCGGGGAACTGAGAATGGTAGGAGATGTGTGAACAGATGGCAGTGAGTAAGATTGAGTCCTGGCACTCATCTATAATGGACCCAGCAGCACAGGACACCAACCAGCACAAACTCACACTATTCAAAATAAACTTGGCCACACACACACACACACAAACACAAACACAAGATCCACCACCAAAAGTCCCCTGGTTCTCCCTGCTAAGCTCCAATATAAAACACATTGAGAATTTCACAAATCAATATTTCTAAATGTCTTTTGTTTGGTGGTGTTTCTTTGTTGGCTTGATTTGGGTATGATTTGTTTGTCAGTGAAGTTTGCTAAGAAGTCAGAAACAGGCTTAACCAACATAACAAAGGACAAACAAACACAATCACCAACACAGCCTTCTGTTTCACATCAGCTGAGGAGTGATGTCATCACTCCGTGTGCATGTGCTGCGGTATGGGGTATCAGCTGACGTGGTGACATGACGAACATGCTGGCAATAGTGTTAGAGCCGGAGCTGAATCCTCTCAGAGGACTCCAGCTGCTGCGTGTTTAGCAGGGATTTTCCACAGTCAACCCTACTGCACGAGGGAGGGGAACTTGGGCTGTGACCCAAATGTCTATGGCGCTGCCCCAAAGACCCACTCCAGCTCCTGAGCATGAAAGGATGACATATGCTTCAGTATGAACACAAAAGATGTGAAAGGCTTGTGCCTGTACTCTGTAAAAAATGGATATCGGTGGTCATTTTCACACAGAGCAGGACTACAGTAGCTCTTCTGCCAACAAACAGATCAACTACAGTATCTCATAATATCACAAACTAACTACACTGCCACATCAGTGGGTGGAGTATTTCTTTTCATGCCATTGTACTTGCATCATGTGCATTCATATTATAAATATGACTATGTACAGTATCCACACATAAAACTTTAGATTAATTTATTATAGTTATTTCCTGACTTCTATAATCAAGTAAACAAATTTAATAAAGTCATATAATCAGATAATCTTTTTTACATGTTGTGTGTGTGGGTACAAAACCAGACAAAAGTGGCCCCTCATATAATGTGGAGCATAAATTCCCATTTGAAAATCATTACACGGCTCTTATCAGATGGAGGGCTCTTGTGGTCTTGGCTTGGCTCCCTGTGTTTACAAATCCACCAAGCAATGGTGCTAGACAAGCAAAGGGCTATTTACTTAAACCGCAGACACTTGTGAACGCCCGCCTGTCTCGTACCTGCCTTTCCACTGGGAAAAACTGCCAAATTACCACAAAGTGAACAGTGATGTTTCTGCGTAGGCTTTGCTCTCTGAAAAGGTTTAAGAGCCATAATATCTGTGATTACAGATGGAACATGCTGTAATACATTCTGCTTAAAAGAAAGGGAAAGCACACAGAAAGCACAATATAGAAAACACAACGAACTATTTATGCCACACACATAGCTTTAAAACAGTTTTTTAAGATATTAATGAGAAGACTGAGACCTTTTACGCTCTTTGAATCATATCAAGTCCAGAAACACAGACAAAAGGCCTACGGTTTGTTTCGTAAGTTAACAAAGGAAATGAGAGGTGTGTTCTGCCAAGCATACCCTACCATCTCTCGCTCTTTCAGTGCCAGACGCCACAGTCAAAACCACATGTGATGCATGTTTATAAAGCGGCTAAATTGATGGAGCTGTTTAAGCTGATGGGTCCGATGTGAAATGTGACTTTAAGCCCACAGAGTTTAATGCTGCAGATAGTAAAAATACAGCATAAGGTAGAACTTCAAACCACATATGCATTTACAGAACAACCACAATGCTGGTAAATTAAATTTGTAGCATGAAGTGCATTCCGTCAACATAAATAAGGTGACACCATTTTTGTGGTGTAAAGGTGCTTGTGCAGTAGGTTTTAAATTATTAGAATCTATAATAAACATTTTAAAAACTAATAATCTAAATGAAACAATTTCAATATTTATTGTGTGAAAATCACCAATTGGTTTCACTAAAGTTCTTTTTGCATGCTTAGGAGTGTCTCTGCATATTAAAGGGCTAGTTCAACCAAAACTAATATTTTTTCATCATTAACTAAATTCTGTCATCATTAACTCCTGGATATGGTAAAGTATTAAACTTAGAAAAAGTATTTTAACATTTAAAGGAATTCCTGTATCTCAAGGTCACAGGTTTGAACTTAAATACAATGTACAGTAGATAAAAGCGTCTGCCAAATGCTTAAATGTTAATTGTTGACATATATAATATGCTAAACTCTTCACACAAGCAATATCGGTAGTGAAGGCTGTCTTACAAAACAAAAAGAAAGACGCAGTTCAACACAATGCTGCCTTGGAACCACTGTAATCATTTTCTACTGATGCAAAATATAGGTTAAGGTCATGAAGGGTTTAGTGAAAAGCACAAGGTTAGAGAAATGTTCAGCTGTAAAAGATCACTGTGAGTGTGGCTGTTATGACAACAAAGGATTGTGTAAGACAGAGCGAGGGAGGGATTTCACTACTGGAATCCAAGGAATCCGCGAACACAAAGGGATTATGAGACAATGATATGAGCTTAGTGTCCTTTCACTCCCTAGAAACTGTATCTATGCCTCCTTCACTTTCTCTCTACCTGCTCTGCATGTTTAGTTTTTAGAGTGAAGGGCGTGTCATCGGAGAGCACCGTGTTTTAGAAGTTGAAACTAATACCTCCACATTCAGTTTTATTAGCAGGGCACCTGCAGGGACACACATCAGGGGATGCTGGGTAGCCGTTAGGCAGGCTCTCACGCCTCTGAGCGTGCACGAGTGGATGGGATTAGTTTGGGTTTAATCTGAGTGTCCAAGGGTGGGTGAGCAGGGCCAGGGCTGGAGGTCTGCGCTGGAAGAGATAAAGCCGAGCTGGGGAAGAATAAATGGCCGGATGTTCCCTCTGACTCTGTCCTCCAAACCATCCCAGGACATCGACTGTTGTGTCTGGCGAGGATGCGCAGATCCTCTTCCCTAAATCGAACCCAGGGCTCTCTAATAGCGAGCCAAAGCAAACGCAGAGCATTAGAGAAGCTGCGTTGCTTCATCCATCTCAGTCAGATGGAGAGCACTGATACTCTCTCTCTGTAAAGTAGATGGATTTATTCCATATCCAATCTCACAGTCACGGGGTCAGAGCGCTCTAATGTGGCAGGTCAGCCATGCAGAGCTTCTCTATCACGTTCAAACAAGGCCCACAGCGGTCAAGTACAGAGTGGCTACTTAAGCTAAGCACCCACGGGTCTAGGCACTGAAAATTCATTAAATTAATCTATAGCTTTATGTATTTATCAAAATTATACCACAAGAGATAATCATTTCTTTTAGTAAGAGGAGTGTTTTTGTGAATACTAATAAAACATTATTTTTATGTCTGCAGTATCAATCAATGCAAGACATTTATTTAAAAAAAAATATATATATATATATATAATTTTTTTTTTTTCCCCGAAGGCATACCATTCAAAGGTTTGGGTTCAGTATTTTTAATATACATATATAAAAAAAAATACTTAAGGTCCTTGCACACTGAGTGTGACCTTTTCCTATCAAAACGCTTGCTACGGATGCGAAAACGCACAAATTTGAAACGGATCAGATTTTTTTTTATGACGGACAAAAGTTTCAGAGGCAGTGGGTAAACATCGCTGACACAACGTGAGGTTGTATTTATTTTTTAACATACGAAAATTTTGGATTCAGTGTGCAACGTCCATAAATGCTGCTGCAGTTTTTGCCAATAAGGTCATCGGATGCAAAGGCAACAATGGAAGATTTTCCCCCACTGAGATAAACTATCTTTTTCAAGCCACCAAAATCCAAAATCTGTTTATATTCAAGGATGTACAATATTGGTAATAATAGTATTTTTAGTTACTGAATAAGCATATAGATTTACTTTTTTGTTGCCCATACCATTTGGGATTGCTTGTTAAATCAAAATATAATCATAAAAATAATTATCAGCTATCTAAACAGGTGCATCTATGGTAACCACCTCAAAGTTTATTGTATTTATGACTTCATATCTAACAACTGCACACTTACCCCATAACACAACAGTATTAGTATGTATCACACTGCATATGAAATATAACACCCATTTCACGGGACACAATTCAATAAAAATAGTATTACAGTCTAAAAAAGGGATTCTTCAATATAGCGGTCTAAAATAAAGTTAATTCGCTTAGAGATTAAATTAACTTTGCGCCTTTGAGGATTCAAGACAGAACTGTATTATGATAACAACTTCCAAGCATGCACTTTTACAAAAGTGGAGAAATGCCCCGGTGGATAAGAATAAAGAGGTTTCTTTGACAGAAAAACCACAAAGGAGGGTGATAAAACTGTGGGACTGAAAAACATGTCTGAGAGCATGGTGTAAAAGAGCCGGTCTCAGCTGCCAAACCAGATTTTTTACCACTGGGTGCTGAATTTGGTTTCCTCACAGGCTAATAAAAGAAATGTATGTGGTATTTCTACACAATTGATAGATTTGAAAATTCTCACACACATACGCAGAGTAGTGATGTACCAATCCAATCCAGTAAAGCTCTCTGCCGTTTAAACTACTAATTTAGAAATTTGCCATGAGCATTGGAAAGATGTTTAAAACATAATGCCACTGAGAACTCTGATGACGATGGTGATTAAACAAAGACTCGACGCTAGTAGTTTCTCATCAAAGCTGACACTCAATCCTGACAGAAAGTTACTCACTGACGGATACATCCACTCTCCTCTCTGATCTTTAGTACACAGGGAAGGGGGTGTACAAAAACGAGCGTGTGGGTGTGTGTGTGTGATGGAGGTGGTGGAAGGGATTGTGACAAGATTGTCAGGTTGTATTATTCTCTCGCAGCTGGGGGGACTCAAAATAACAAGGTGGGTTTGAAGCCTGAGGGGAGAACAAAAAATATATGTATAAAAAGATTTGGAATCACCCCAATGAGAAATCATCCCGTAACTCACTCAGATGTGACTGAAGAAAGAGGTGCTGCCAACCTCTTCAGGAACAAGATCAAAAGCACAGGCTTACGTCTTCATTAAAAAGAACCTAACTTCACAGAGATGTTTCTCTGTGACAGTTTTCAACAGGTCATGACCTCTTCTGCAGAGTTCACCAAATACATACGCTGGTTTCTGTCTGTGGAGTCAGCAAACATGTCAAACCACTCATTATTAAAAGCGAACACTAGACTAAAATTTATGTTATATTAATATAACAAAAAAGAAAACTAAATAAATAAAGTACTAACAACAAAAATGTTAAATGCTATAAGTAAAAGTAGGCAATATAACATTACAATACCGTTTGAGGGAATCTGAGGGTGCAATGTCACCCGACACCCTCCAAAAACTCTTGGGGGGGAGATGTCATGTCAAATTGGGCTGGTGACTTCTTCAGTGGTTAACCTTTCGAGATAGCCAGACACATCACAGGGTGTTAGCATACTTCCCAGGCAACAGACACACCCTGATGTGGTGCGAGATGGCACTTCCCCACTTTTTTTTTTGTTTTGTTTATTTGAAAGTACAAATTCAGGTTTGCGTGCCATGATGGTTTCTCCCGCAGGCAGGATTACCACCTCAAAACGACACACCAACTGCTGAATAATGCTAATGAGAGCGAGAATCAAAGTTTGGTGGCCGAGGCGTAGATGGTTAATAATTCTCTCTTATGACAAGTGCAAATAGGCTTCTCATTGCTTAGATGTGTCAATCAGCCATTCCATGCAAATAACATTCTCTGTCATGATCACTGCTGTGTGGAAGTTACAAGCCGTCTATTGGATTTGTCTGCACATTTGTTTCTGGGTGATGAAATGTGAAATCTGTACAATAAATTTTGGTGGCTTAGAACAGTCACAAAGCATGTGAATGGTGTGTGCTAAAATATGACACAAAACTGTTGGTTATTAAATAGATAAAAAATGGCTTTATAGATACTTTCTAGTAATGGCTGCTGAAAGTTCAAAACAGTTATTTTAAATAACGAAATACTGTAATAATATTCCACAATTTAGTTGTTTTTGATCAAACAAATACAACTTTGGTTGAACATTATACTTCTTTCAAAAACATTACAATCTTACCGACCCTAAAAATGTAAGTCGCATCGTGATATATAAAGTTGCAAAAAAACAATCAAATTTGCAAGATAAAAAGTCACCTTTTTGGTGGAGTTGGGCTTATAGTTTGTAGTCCAGAGAAAAGACAAAAAGTCTATGATATAGAACATGTCTGTAAATCAATCCCAGCTTCTTTGAAGTCAAACACTGAATGAGGAAGTAGTGGAGAAAGAGAGTTTATCAAAAGGGTTTGAGCTCCACATTCAGTCCATCATGGATCTCAGATCAGGGTCATAAATCTCCTGTACTCATCTCTTCAGCCTGTCACCAGAGTCTGCTAGAGCCTCACACACACAGTCGCTTATTCACTTTGGAGTCTCTGATGAATGAGCCCCTGGCTAGGAACATGTCCAGACGGACCCATCCAAGAAAGCATCCAGTGCATGTGCAGTCTATTCTGTCTGTGGATACAGTAGTGTATCCATCCGGCTCTTTTGTAATGGAGATCATGCAACACAGAAGATGATTCATTCTCATTTCTCGGTAGTGTTTCAGGGCTCTACTATGCACACAATCTCTATTGTTGGGCTATCACAATTCACCTGTCCCAGCTCAAATGCCCTGTGAGAGGCTTGCACATTCTTTAGCAAGGGAATAACAAACCAAGACATCCACAGTTCTGGCCATCAACATGCATTACTTTCAGTTTGAGCTTTACTGTCACACATTAGAAAAATCAAACCAAAAAAAGGTAAAACTAATAAAAAAAATAAGTATGTGCTATGGTGTTTTTGGTTTGCTCCATTTGCACAGCTCTGTGGTTAAATCAACAGGAAGAGGGAAAGACTGAGGCAGGAAGCAAATACTGTCATATTAATTACACTATATCCCACAAAATCTCAGTGCACTCCTGCTCTGTATGAACAAAAACACAAAGAATAATTTAACAGGCTTATATCTACATATCAAAATCCTTGAGGAATGCAAACAAATAGAAAATTAATTGTGGTAATAATAAGCTAATAATTATTTGTATGTTATAAGAAATAGCCAATAAATGGCCACTATTAAAAGAAAGAAAGAAAGAAAGAGAAATAAAGAAATAAAACTTTGATGCTCACAGACTGAGCTAGAATTGATCTCTAGAATTATTCTGGTGAATGAATAATTCTGAACTGAACTTACTATAGCAGTCATCATTTGAAGTTGATCAAAAAAATTTAAAGTGCCCCTAATATGCTTTTTCAAATATGATCGTTCATGCAGTGTGTCATGTAGCTGTATGTGAACATAAAC
>JAUMHE010000032.1:1197369-1229339 GCA_032359235.1 Enteromius mattozi | reverse complement strand
ACATCATAATGTGATTAAGTCCTTACTCTGATTATTGGAAATAATCGCATTATTCGTGCGCATGTAAACGTAGTCACTGTAATTATAAGGTAGCTTAAAACTCATTACAAATAACTACAAGGAAATCTGTTAGGGAAATCTGTTAATGTTTTGTTGCGCGTTTCTGAAATTAAAAAAAAATAAATAAATAAATACCGGCCGATATATCAGAATATCGGATTTTAAAACCAACAAATATTTGTATCGGTATCAGCCTTCAAAATCCTTTATCGGTCGGGCTCTACTGACTGTGTGAATGTCTACAAAACCAGAAGACTTTCTGAGCGTGTATATTAATGGTTTGGCAATTTCAGAAAGGAAAATGTAATGTATTCCCTAAAAAAGTAACTAATCTTAGTACAGCATTTTAAAATGTAATTTAATCCAATTACAAGCACATGAGTCAAAGACATCAACATGTCTGCATCGAAAGAAATTCACAAAAGTGATTTTATGTCCATAGAAAGGACATTAAATGTAAGTAGTGTGTCTACTTTTAAGGTTACAAATAAGTTTTTGGAGAATAAAATGTCAATTTGGTTGAAATAATGTTACATTGTCATTCAGTGTAACACAATATTTTTGTAAAAATTCAAACAACATGCTTATACTGTACATACTAAAATAAGCAGAATGAAAAATATTAAATTTGCTTGTGTTTTAAATGAGATTAAATAAAATTACAACCAATTAGCAATTGAGGTGTAAGTAATTCATCTTTGTTGTGTCATAAATTGATTTTTGTTGTAAATATGCCTGACAAGACTGTTACACTGAATAACATTTTAAGGCGTAAATTTAGCAAATCAGGGAAGAAAAAATATTTTATTTATTTTTGGCTCAGAAAAACAAAATTGCAATTAATTTAAACACAAAACTGATTAAATATTTTTGGGAAAGACAACAATTTAAAGAAGTATTACACATAGTTAATAAATATGTATAAAGTGATATAAACAAGGTAAGTAAGTTCTACACAGTTTTGTGAGACCAACAATGTTTAGCAGCAGTTGTTGTGGTTGATTCTATTAGTATACGGCCGTCTCGCTGGAAGTTTATGGGGAGTTGAGTTTCACTGGTGCTCCCTCTCCGTCTCTCACCTCAGTGGCACTTAATTAGTCCGCCTGCACAAAGAGAAACCAGGCACAGGAGCCCAATTTAGACCACAATAAAGTCTGGAATGACTCGACCCGCACTGTAATAGGAGTCTCACCCCCCTTCATTTACGTGCCAGAGTCGTTCCTATGACTTTGAAGATGCCGAAAACTGAGTAAAGAGGGGAGGGAAAGCTAAAAATCAAAGGAGGGACCCTTAAATTCCATGAGATTCCTCCAGATGTTTTGAAAAATATTTGCTGAAGCATTCCAGATGTGCCACCTATCAGATCCCCCTAGCTAACGTGCTTTTTTGCTTTCTTTCATGCTTTCTAAGTTTTTGCTTTTTAAAACTCACAGCAAGCTCTCAACAACACCACTACATAATAGATGAGAAAAGAGTACTACAACCCGAAAATATGTGGTGTTGCTTCTGATACTGTAATGTTCGATACTGCTGCAGTTTCCCGTTGCGTTTCTGTGTGCCAGCGCTGCGCACTTCCCACAGGCTACGACCTGGCCGTGACCCATGACCTTGCGTCTTTCCCTAACACAAACGCCCCTGTGCTTAGTTGTTCTGCTTTAATCGCAGCTTTTAAAATGAGCCCTCTCATTCAAACAGTGCCAGAATCGACACACTCTCACACACCTGCGTAAAACTAACCAAGCCTCCAGCGGGTGCTCAGGCTCTGATCTGGTTTTTATAATGTGAAGCGGTCTCATGTTACTTGTTCGAGTCTAAAACAGAAGAAACCATCCTAAATGTGACACTTGAACTTGCCGGGTGCCGTTTCTGCAGGCGTTGGAATGTAAGCCTTCTGGTATGCAACAAATTGACGTGAAAGAAACTGCCAGCGCCTGCCCGTCTGCCTATCTGTCCGGCTGTCTTCCTGTCTGTATTGCCTGACTCCCGCAGAAGATTTTGCCACAGGCGTTGTCAAGCTCCACCGTAAACACGTTTCTCAGCCTAGACCGCTGCCTTACAAACGCCGAGTGGAAGTTGAACTTGCATTTCCAATGCAAACAACTAAACAGGGATGCCTGCCAAACCACAATTACCTCCCACAACGCAGCGAGTGCTAAAATAATCCTGCATAAAAAAAGAATGTCACACACACCAGAGGTTTTTGAGTTGATTCTTTTAAATTCTATCTGACATCAGTTTCAAAAATGGTGACAGTTCCACTGTGATAGTCACTATAGAGGATTCTTTAACACAAACGTACAATTTAGTTTGAGTTTCGCCCTGAAAAAAAGGTAAATATAAATATATATATATATATATATATATATATATATATATATGAATATTTTAATGAACCGATTTTCTCAGTATATTTATATTTTTTAAAATACTAAACAAAATATACTGAAAGAAATCAAAATAATGTTATGTCAGAAAACAATAGTTTTAAATAAAATATTTATAAAATAATACTTAATAAACACCTAATTATACACATATACATTGTATGTGTGTGTATATATATATATATATATATATATATATATATCATTATTATATATACACACACATATACACACACACACACAATGTAGTATGCATGGTAATAATGCTTTAAGATTGTAGGCATGTAAGATTATCTACAATCTTTAAAAAGCATCATTACCATGTCTTGACAGAATTGGCTAATTAAATACACCAAAATATGCATACATACATATCTTATCTTGCGATATGTCTTATCATACATGCATACATATCTTATCTTATCTACATATGTCTTGACAGAAGGAAGAGGCTAATTAAGTTCACCTATCTTTAACAAGATGCCACAGCAGTGACACAGACAGATATTCTCATGTTTAAAAAACATCAGGCAAAATCAAAGTAATTCCTCGTCCTGAAAATGAGTTCAACAAGTCCACACAATTTGCCAAAAATAGATGAAACCTTCTAACCACGTTGAACAGAACGAACCAAAATAATTCCTCAGTTTTATAGCTCAGCTTTGTCCCAGTACTAAAATCACTTACACACAAACTCCCTGAAGTGATAGGAAGTAACTGGCTCACACACCTCCAAGATTAAAAGGCCTCTCAGCTGGAGTGAGCAGCAGCTCAACAGCCACTTGACAAATAGCAGTGGCGCTTGCAGCAAATGGGTAATAAGAGGCACACTCTTCTGCTGTACAAGCGAGAGGAAGGCAGCGAGGTCAGAAGGCACCAGAACACCTTCATCGCAGAAACGGCCAGATCTGTAAAGGAGACAACATCTCTGACACATCCCATGACTTATGTAAACAGTTAGAAAAGCGCCCACACTCTCTCCGCCATCATCTTATACCTCATGGAGACGTACTCAGCCGTAGCAGGGAGGGAAGCGAGATCTCTGACGTGCCTCCAAATACATTTGAAGCCCAAGTGAGAGGCTGAAGTTGACGTGAACGAACTGTAAATCACTCTGCAGACCCGCCGGTAAAAAGCAAAACAAAAAAAAACCCCGACAGAGGCCTTGTTTGGGCAAAACGTGGATTGTGAGGGTAAAAGCACACCTGGCTTAGCCAAAAAAAAACAACTGGTGTGTTCATGCTACAACAGACTTGCCTTTTACTTGCATACAAATCCTTTCATCTTATCGTTGTCATCATATTTTGGTTGGTGTAACAGATATGGATTATCATAATTGCAATCATGGTTCTTAATCTGCTGGGTTGATTTAAGCTCTCCAGTGTAAGCTGTGGCATTAGGTGGACAGAGCCCCTCACACACGCTCTAACGTTCAGTCCAGAACACTAAAGCCCAGTGATTTTTATCGCCCGTTACGACTGATACTTGTCACAAAGCATGATATAAGCGCAGGAATCTCGAGTGAGCTAAAGCAGACTGTATTCATTCATTTGGACACAATTTACAGGAGTTCAACTAGACAATCAATCACACTCATTAACATGCAAAACTCATTTAAACAAGCCAATAGGATAATGTTGACAATGTTTTGCATGGAAAATTTAAAGAGAGTCTGGAATCCATCCAACAGGTATGATAATGGCAAAACTGTAGTTATTTAATTGTGAAAGGATTTTTTTTTTTTTTTTTTTAATGTAGCAACCACACTATTTTTAAGCACTGTGGCTACATCCAAAAGCTGAAAAATGCTACCTTTGGAGAATGCATTTCAAGGTACTATAGGAAGAAATCAACGTCTGAATCCAATGTTAACTTCACCTTCTCTCTCCTGAGATGCCTTCATCTGATCGATTTTTGAAGGCAGCATAGATGTATCCTTCATTATCCTTAATATGCCACAGATCTGTGCATTCAACTTCATAAAGTTAAAAAATAAAAATGCTGTCTTAAAGTTACAGTTGGTATTCAAATTTGTGTATGCAAATGTAGGTTTCTGACCAGCTTTGTTCATATGTGATGTAATTTCTAGTGGAAAAAAAATTGTATTGTCATAATCAAATATTCGCTTAGTTATCACCCAAGTGCTCTCCATTTAGCTATAGAGCATAAAACTATTATGTTGCCTCAGAAGTCTGTACAAAATCAGTATTGTGAGGTACCTTCATGCACAAGTGCTGTCTGCAGAGTCATGCCTGATAAGTTTTCGGACAGAGCCTGTCAGAAATTAAAATATGCTGTCTGCAAGCATGTCACATTGAAAAGTAGCAGCAGATATTTTCTTCATATGTGACCCTGGACCACAAAACCAGTGTCAAGTCGCTGGGGAATATTTGTCGCAAAAGCCAAAAATACATTGTATGGGTCAAAATTATATTATGCCAAAAATCATTAGGACATTAAATAAAGACCATGTTCCATGAAGATATTTTGTAAATTTCCTACCATAAATATAGTAAAAATGAATTTTTGTTAGCAATTAGTAATATGCATAGCTAAGAACTTCATTTGGACAAATTTTAAGAAGATTATTGCAGCACTTAAATTTTTTTCAAATGTTTTTTCAGATATTCAAATGTTCGCATCTTGACCAAATGTTATATATATACACATATATTTTAAATATATATATATATTTTTTTTTTTTTTTTTAACTTTAAACAATGAAAAGCTGATTCTTCCCTTATGATGAAAACAAATCTCCACATCCCAAGAACAGTCACAGACGCCTTGGTTCACACAAGGAAACCTATAAAGTCATTACCGTGATTTAAGGCGATTTAAACCATGTGTCGCTCCGCCTTCAGAAAGAGATAGAGGACTACTTCACATTTCTGTCAGTGCGTTTTAATTAACGCCTGTGTGATAAAGGCTAATGTCACTGTGCTGGAATATGAATTCTACACTGTAGAGTTGCTAATGGTTAATGGCCTGCAGTTCTGACACCAAGGATCTAAAGATCCCCAGTCTCATTGGTCCAAAAATCCCACTTCACATATCTACCTATACATTCTGACCGGGTGCGACTGTGCTTCTTCTGACAGCGTTTACACTTTTAATGTGGACAGAGATTTGCTTGTCGCTTGAAACTTATCAACCTGTGCCTGTTTTGAATTTAAAAGTGTCTGGTAAATAGCAAGAAACTGAATAAGGGAACAGAGGGGTGCCAGATGCAATATTGATTCATTTCGCTGAAACCTTGCCTAAAGCATGTGCATGCAAAACCTCACACAAGCTTGCAGTGAATAAATATATAAAAAAATACTTCCTGTGTAGTCACAGCACGTACTTGGCACTGCCCGTTAATGGATAGCACCCTAGCGAGGTGTCAAACAGCACTCTCCAGTATCTACTCTGATAGAAACTCTGCTTTTGGACCACCTCAAACATACCACACATCAAGAAGCACTAGATTTGACTCCATGCAAACATATTTGCATGCTAATTTTCAGGTATTTGACAGGCAAATTCTGATTTTTCTTCCAAAAGATTAGTAAGCCTGTTTTTCTGTTACATGCACTACTGTTCAAAAACATGAGTCTGTAAGATTTATAATTTTTGCTCAATTTAAAACAATTTACAGTTTAAAATAACTAGATTTTTGAACATCTTTTCAAATGCAATTTATTCCTGTGATGGAAATCTTCAGCTGCAATTACTCCAGTATTCAGTGTCACATGATTCTTCAGAAATAATATTAATATGCTGATTTGCAACCTTTCTTGTCATTATCAGAGCTAATAGGAGTTATTATAACTTTTGTAAAGCAATGATTTTTTTCCCCCGAAAGTTATTTGACAAATCAAATGTTTAAAATCACAGTATTTATTTTAAAAATAAGAAAATTTTGCAATATTCTGAATGCCTTTACGGTCACTTTGATCAATTTTATCACTATTGCACAATAAAAGTATTAATAAATTAAACCCAAACTTTTGAATGGAAGTGTAATTCACAGGTTAAGGGAAAAAATTGCTTTGTGGTTCATAACACCAAGGATTCAAATTTGATTTCTTCCTCTCATTATCCATACTCATAAGCAGCAAAACTAAAATTCAAAAAGCTTCAAAATAAGCCTCAATCAAATCAGTCAAATGGAGCTTCCTATGAACTTCACTTACCCGGAGCTGATTCGACAAAACTAAAAAAACGCTTATCTCTCTCATCAGTTACTTTTACATAATAAGTGCACAATATCAGTTCTATCAGACTGCGATAAATGTATAAGCAAGGTTCACAGTATAACATCCGTTGTGGTTTATCATCTGTCCTAACATTGTGAAAACTCAATTCTGGAAGTCCAAAGCAAATCCTCCAGCTGATAAAACATATGGGGAGCGAAGGTCAAGGTCTGAGGTTCATAGTCCACCGCTCCCCTTAAAGATAAAACACTCGCCACTGTCAGAGACTGAAAACTCACAAATTATTAACAAGGGTTTGATGCATGGCTATCATAAACAACTGTTTTAAAGCTCCATTTCTGCACAAAGCCGTAACCCGATTGTGAAACTCTGTGTTATGGTTGAATTAAGACTCATCCCTGGACTGATCGGCGTGATATAGAGCCGTAACATTCCCCAAGTGCTCCAACGGCTCACTGAGATGCGTTTATGAATCGTGAACTTCTAGAATTATAATTAGGAAAGACTGTTGATCTCCACTTCTCCTTGAAGTTGGTGGACATCAACAAAAGAGCTGCTGGTAAACGGCCCTGGGAGAGCCCTATCCCTTTAAGCCATTAACATTCTCTATAACTCTTCTCTAGTAAAAATGACAGCTGCAGCCCGCTCACAAAAGGGGGCAAAAAGCATCCGGTGAGAAACCTAAAACTGCCCTGCAATAAAAAAAAAAAACTTGTATGGGTTTAAGAGGTAAAGAGCCCACCCAGCCCCCCAATCAAAGCTCTCTAAATGTCCCAGAACTACCTTTGTTCCTGAATTACGGCCGACACAGGAATGCACCCCCCTCAACTATGAATGTCACTTTCTCATCAAGACCATGAACTTCACTAAAATGGGCGGAGAGAAAAAACACCCCCCCGTCACTCAAAAGCTCCTCCCCCCTGACGTCTGGGCAAAACTAAATGTGTATAGAACAAACGGCCCTTAAAAACCAAGGACAAAACCATCTCCATCCCATGGATCCGCTCACTTAATGATCTACAGATAAACAGAGAATGATTTCAGAATACCATAACTTATGTTTTTATGATGATACACAAGCTTTTAGTCCCTGGTATGTTCTTCTGTAATTTCCATAAAAGGGTTCATTAAATCTTTGTGGGCTATAACAGACAAATATGAGGTATTTAGCACCTGTGCCTAGGGCTGGAAAAAAAGTTAATAAACTCAACCTGTTCTGCATGCTGCGCAAAGAACAAAAACATCACGAGTATATCTAGCGCTGTAATTTGAAACTCTGCTCAATTACCTCCACAAAAGCATTTGTAAATGTAAGTAATCATTCATGTTTAAATGATTATGTGTCTGAATTTAGCAGGCCAGAGCGCTGCGTCTGCTCCATGACACTCAACACATACAGCAGACAGCAGGAAATAGCACTCCGCTTGCAAGCAGCCACATGCTTTATGTGCTGGATATATTGAGTTAATGATTTTTGTTTTGTTTTCTACGATAAGCCATGACTAAATACGCTTAGATGAATAGAAAATTATATATATAATAAATGCTGTTTTTTAATGTTGTTTAAAAATATGTTTTATACATTACATAAAATACATATATTTAAATATCTAGATGTTTTTATTATTTTAACTATTATTCAGGGTAAATTATAATATAAATATAAATAATAATAGTATAAAAAAAATATTATTTATAATTGTTTATTATGCAAAAGGGTTTATTTCATGAATTTTTATTCTGACTAATAAAACTAAATTTTCACTGAATCTTTTTAAAGACAAGGACTTACAACAATTACCAAATTATCCTGCAGATTATATTAAAAATAAAGCACACGGCATCAATAAGAACAACATATATGAGAACATTCATGCTTATAAAAATAATATTTTTTACAAAGCCACATATTAATTCTGCCTTAGATTTCCCAGCATAAAAACCCACATGCAAAGACAAAACACACCTTCACAAATAGTCTATTATGTCGCTTAGCTCTGTGGTTTTTCGAGTACTGTTCTGGGAATATTGGGGGGTTTTGGGAAACCCGGCATTCCTGCTGTCTCTCATCTCAGTGAACCGGTGGGGTGATGATGTATGTCAAGGTGTAACACGACTCCCGCATGAAAGAGCTACAGACACAATAACAGTCCTGCCTATATTCCTGAGTGAAAGCGCAGAGCATGCTGGTTATTCTTACAGTATGCAGTCTAAGTGTAAACCAAATCATGTGTGACTGCTCAACTTATCTCCATGCATGGCAAGTAAGCTCATATGCATAAGAGAGTAATGTGCATCATTTATTGAAGAACACGTTCATTTAACAAACCACACTCTTGCATGAGTAATAACCATGTGTGAGACATAGAAGACAAATCCAGGTTATTAATTATTTTGAGAAGTTATGTATCACGTTATCTTAATCTCCTGTCTATTAGTCTATTTTTGGCATCGCTTAGATATCACATTATCTCTACAGCCACAAATTGCACAATGATTTTATAATCACACACTGACCGTTGGAATTTAAATGGCTCTGATCTTTTACAAAAAAAAATAAAAATACTAATTTAAATCCCATAATCACTGCCTTAAATACACGTTTGCCACCAAAAGAAAAGTCCATTATCATTTATTTATCCTCATGTGATTCTAAACAAGTGTGACTTTATTTCTTCCATAAAACACAATATTTTTTGTAACATAACCGGACACTTTTTTTAATAAAGTCAATGAGGAGGACTGCGGCTTTCAAGCCCAAATATGGCAACAACAACAACAAAAGAAAACACACCACAAAGTGTCATAAAAGTGGACACTGTTCCAGGTTTTCTAAAGCCATGCAATAACTTTGTGTCATTCATCCTGGATTTATGTTGTTACTGAAATTTTGACAGAGATCCCAGTTTGTGAAAAAAGCAGTGATTTCTGATTAATGAAAGAATAGTTATTTTGAGTCTGGTCTTTTCAATGAATCAGCGGCTCACAAAACCAATGATTCAATGATCAAGTCGCAACAGTGAACATCTTAATAGAGAGGAAAATGTTCAGCGAACAACCTGTAATAATTTGGATCAGTTTAGAAGACTTGGTAAAGCGTATGATTATTAATTAAAACTTTGGTTTATTGTGCTTTTCTGTCCTTAACTAAACCTGTCCCATTCACTTATACAGAAATCAACAGAATATTCCTCACACATTTAGCTTTCGTGTTACACAGAAAGAAAGTCATACAGATTTGAAACAGGATGAATAAATAAAAACTAGTTTCATTTTTGGTGAACTATTCCTTTAATATGATGAACTAACATCATATGGAAACCACACCTACAATTTTCGCCTGAGCCGTCGATTAAAAAAAGGACATTTTTGAAACACCCGCAACGTTTGTTCCTCGGACACAAAGTCACTTCTTTAATAAATCTAGTGACTAGGAACAGTTTTCGAAATTAATCTTATTGCTCAGCAATGGTTCGTGTCACTTTCCTCAGTGAACTACTCCACTGCACAGAAAACGCTAAAGTTTGTCCAAGTTCACTTATCAACTCAACTGCTATCTCATACACAAACGGTGCTCGCGGCATTATTTGAGACCAAAGTGCAAAGAAAATTGATAAAATGTGTAATTTTTTGCATGTAAGGATTAAACAATAGATGAGAAAAAAAATATTCGCTGTAGTTATTGACGTTTATTCTTCTAATGACGTGATTAAGCGGTTTATGATTTAAATGGTGTTCTTACAGACATCCGACGCATTTCATTTTTCGCTAAATTTTAAGCTGTTGCGTGATGTTGCGTTTACAAATACGAAAATCATCCTCACACACACACACACACACACACTCGTCTGCTTTTCTCTGTATTCCAGCCAGGAAAGTGACAGAAACGATGCGCTTGGATCCAAAACCCTGCACGTATACTACAACACAAGCTTCAACTCTGCAACACAGGAGTCAAAGCGCTATCAATGTGTCAAATGATACCGCATATCAAGAATAAAACATCTTATGAGTAAGCGCGACGCTGAATGAGGTGTCACTATCCGAGCGCGTGCCACCGCTTTTGCACGCCCAACTTTTGTGTTTACCTTTAGTTTGATTTAAAAACAAATGTCCCGATGCACACCGTGCACTTGACTACTGTACATTATTGATTATGACTGCATTAGTTTCCATTCGCCACGAACGTAATCCTCCGATACAGCCAGAGTCGATGATAATGAGCGATCAAAAGCAGTTTTTTGGGTTTTTTTAGCGTTCATGTTTTTTCCCTCATGCTGGACTAAAAAGTGAGCCACGAAACTCTCTCTTGCACACCAAAGAAACTCGAGTGGAATATATAAATAAACATCTTTCAGTAGTCTGAGGGTAAACTTACCCAATGACAAGAAAGGTTTGGTTTCCATGTCTGGTGGGTTAGCTCATGCCAGCTGACGCGCGCGCGTTGTAAGCTGTCGGCGTCCCTCTCTGATGACAGTACAAGACGGATCCACGAGGTAAAAGTAAAAAGCTTTGCGATAGTGTCAAATGTTCACTTTATGGCACTACTTCTGTTTGTTCACGCTTCTGCTCGGCTCTGTCTACAACTCTCCAGTCCACACTACTGCAAAGGGACCCAGTGAAGGGGACTCCCACTGACGCTCACGCGGGCACATTTAGCAGCGACGCAAGAGGGGAACGTTAACCCCTCCTGCGCCGCTCTGCCCACAGACATAGAGTTCGGAAGAAAAGAAACCGCGTTTCCTTGAATAAAGACAATTGCCTGCACATGTGGTAAAACAAAGACCCTCTAAATTGAGCACATATTGCCATTAATGAATTACAACCTGTCGTTAAAAGTGACTAACATTAAGAAATTAAAAGAAATATGAAAAAAGACATAGATAGATATATAGATAAAAGTTATATATATTTATATATATAGTTATATATATATATAGTTATATCATAAGAGAGAGAGAGAGAGATATGTGTTAAAAAATAATTAAAAAACTATTGTTTTTTTAGGTGATTGTATTTCACATTTATGACTTAATATATGTTTAGAATTTATTACAATAACTGTTTTCAATCCAGCTGCATTATTAACATTTATCCTATGGCTATTATTTAAATCTTTGCTCTTTAAACTTTTACAGTCTTTTCTGTAGTCAGCTAATTATTTTAGCTGTCCACACTATGAAATACATTAAAAGCTCCATGATAACATGTAAACAGGTCATATATATCATGATTTTTAATTTTTTTAATTTTTTTATGCAATCAAAGCACGTTGTGCTGCCCTTGTTTTCTTGAGGTTTAAAGGAATTGATAAAACAGTGCTATACAAATTCTGCTCTGTTTGCATGCATTTCAGGTACACTTTGTGTACAGCCTCACCATGCTGTTTAAATTCAATGTAATATCTAATACCAATAACTAAAAAAACAAATCGATGTGTCTGTTCCAGATGAATCAGACTTTGCTGCTGGGTAACAGGACTTGCAGCCAGTTTTTAAAACAGCATGCTGCACTACAGGATCCATACTAGCCCAGAGAGAACTAGGTCATTTCTCCAATATTACACCCCGGTGAATTGAATACCGTCGCGCAGCTTTATCATTACTTCACACGGCTGTCTTAGCTTGCCAGGGATGTGTCCACTGAATTGTGAATAGCGCACACATGGAAGAGGCTTTTGGTGATGTATACGAGAATTTCTAACAGCGCGAGTAACCATAGGCTAAGAAGAGATGTTGGAGGCCGTCCAGAAACAGAATACTTCGCAGGCACAGCAGAAGTTTTTTTGCAAAGCTCTTATTTTGTTCATGCAGATAAATGTATATATACATGCAGTCCCGGAGCCATCCTGGGGGCCTACGAAAACACTGCATCGCTCGCTGAGCGTTTGAAGGTATTCGCCGCAGTTCAGCTGGGGGAATGATTCATAATTAATGCAGCGCACTGCGCATTAGAGATCAAAGCCGTTTGTCTATGCTGTGCAATAAACCTAAAGCAGCCGTGACTGGGCTCAGATGAGTGTGTGTGGATGTGAGGGACACTGGTGTGTGTTTTCTCCCTTCACACCCTCTGGGTGTCACACAGACTAACTGTCTCACCACTGGGTAGCCCGATCGGTAATGGCAAGGTCAGTAATTTTAGTTTAGAGCCGACTTTCACATTCACCATGGACTTCAAGATGACACAATCAAGATTCTCAGATTGTGACAGGTGTTTATGATCTGTGCAGCACGGGAAGATCTAAAATAGGAAGGCGCAATGTGGTTGTAGTTATGGCCACTCTGTGTACTGTATAAATGAGGCATGTTAGTGTCTATGTTGATGTATGTTATGGCACGAGGGCCATGGACGCTTCTGGACACCAGCTGAACCTATAAATCAATGACGGTGGTGATGACACAAGCCACGAGCCATGGCAAACACATATACAGATGCATATGTGGTCTACATGCAATTGTTTAAGTTAATCTGAAGCAGAACAACAGCATAAATTATATTTATTATGTGAAGCACAGCTTTTAACGTTTCCCACGGAGGTGCAGCAGGACGCTGATTTTTATGTAATACCACTTCAGAAACAGCGCAAGGAATCTCAAGCTTGACCAGTGAAAGTAATTATTATGTCATTCTTATTTTACATAGATGTAAGAACGTAATCAACAATGCCCTGGAAATATCAGCAAGAACATAGTAAGCGAATGTGATATTGGCCCATTGTGTGTGCAGTCATGTCTCTGAACAAGACCAAATTGAAAGCACCTCCTGTTCATCACACATCTCTGGTGATGACACATACAGTAGCCACAAAAAATGTTTGCACACTTAAGCTTCGCTTTAAAATGTATGAACGTCACTGTGATAGATAACAAAATGTCAAAACAAGTGACATTTTAAACGAAAGAGCACATAAACACTATCCAAGCTGACTGAGAGAAATGTTACATTTATACACACACACTAAGAAATGGGAAAATTTATGTAATTCCACATTTCTTAATGTACTGATTTATAAAAATTTTATGTGCTTGTGTGTGTTTTATATATAGTGCTGTCAAATGATAAAAAAAAAGTCACATCCAAAATGTGTGTGTATACTGTATATATATATATTATGTATTTATAAATGCAAACACATGCATGCTTATATTTAAGAAAAATATGTTGTTTATATATTAAGTATGTATTAAGTATATATAACATATATGAATATAAATATATATATATGTATATGCATGTAAATATTTGTTAAAATATATACTGTATGTGTGTGTATTTTTATATAAATAATATACACAGTACACATACATATATTATGTAAACGAAACTTGTTTTTTGATTCTGATTAATCATGATTAATCATTTGTCAACAACTAATATATATATATAGACCAGATAAGAAAAGGTCATTTGTCTGCAGATGCCACTTTCAAGCATTTTAAAGCATGGATTAAGTGTCCAAAAATGTTTGTTAGGCCGCTGTAGTTTAATATAGCCTAGTACAGTAAGAGGATTTTATTAAAGTACACAAAAATAATAATAATAATCTAGTATTAAAGATATTTCCTAAACTGCAGTACCCCTGACTTTCCCTGTGCGCTCCATAAAGGTTTTTGTGATGTATGACTGACCACTGTAAAGGTCCTCTGGCCTGCTGATTATAGAGTGTAAGCACTCTGCTGTGGTTCAGATTGATGTTTAGCCTACAGCTCACACTCTGTAATCTAAGACAGACACAACACACTCTTTTAAACGCCTCAATCAGCCACTCTCTCATCTGCCCGCGAGACCTGGCTATTTAATCCTTTTCTTTGACCTTGATTAATGGCTGCTTGACCCCTGACCTTCCCATATATAAATCTCCGAAGGGTGTTTTGGGTCTCTCAGGGCTTCTCACTTCAAGACCGATTCTCTCTCACCATCTTCACGTGCAAGTGTTTATAGTGGGGCATCTCCATTGGATTCTTCACGTTTGAATAATGCGTCCAGGCCTTGGGGGGACATCGGCGTGACGACCTCCGCCGAGGTAACAGTGACAGTTTCTCTTTCAGGTCTCAAACGTGGTGATAAATGGAACACGGTCCTTTCGGTCGCCATTGTGCTCCAGCGTTTACAACACGCTCATCCATAATGGCTGTTTGCACTGATGCCATTTTGCCGTTACTATGGGGACCTGGTTCTTCGCAGCACGAGATTCATAAAGAAATATAAATCTTTTTCCAACCTACGTAAAAGGGACAAGATGAAGCCTGGAGATGTTGGATTATAACTGTGAATCCTTTTTTCTCTCTGGAACAAACCTGATTTGCACGGATTCCAGATATCGAGAAATTCAATCCAAGGTTGATCACACACACACACACACACATACCAGCAAGGCTAACCGATGTGAGCAGACATACACAAAACCTCAGCAAAGAATGGGACGATGAAGAGCCTAGAGGCTTTTATAAGAAGGAAGAAGGGTGAAAAACTGGACTTCTCCCCCTTTTCAGCCCGAGGGATGCTCTGTGGTCAGCAGCAAAGCAGAATGGGTCAAATTCCTCACAAACAGGGGTCAGAGTGCTTTCTGAAGACACTGCAAATGCAAGAAGCTGACTTCCCCTTCACATTGGCTTATGCCAAGGAACAAGGAACTTGACATGCACAAGAAGTATTTAGAAAATGTAAAAAATCATGCATGAATGTTATTGCATTAGATATCAGAATATATATTCATGTTCAAATGTCTGGGGTCAGTACGAATTTTTAAATGTTTTTGAAAGATCTCTTATGCTCAGCTCAGTTCTGATCAATAGAACAGTTAAAGCAGTAATATTGTGAAATTTTATTGCAATTTAAAGCAGCTGGATTCTATATAATATATTTTGTGTGATGGCAAAGCAGAATTTCCACATCATTACATTCAGAAATGATTTGGTGCTCGAAATGTGATGCATTTTTTCAAGATTCTTTGATGCATAGAAAGTTCAAAAGATATTTTTTATAACATTATAAATATATTCATTGTCACTTTTTATTTCTTTGTTGTCACCTGCTAAAATATCTAAAATATTTAAAAAAGTGGGATTTATAAAAATAAATAAATAAAGTATGAAATATAATTTATGAAACATACAAATCGTTGCTGTGGCCTGTGTACAGCACAAAGATGTATTTCTCTATAGAGTTACTGATAAAGTTAACAAAAATGTGCAGCAGAAGTCTGACGTAAACTGTAGTAGATTTAAAACTGGAGTATAATCTCACATTTCAAATGCAAAGGCTTTTCATATTAAATCACACAGTAAAGTACATCAGAATGACTGACAACCACATGCAGCTTCCAATGTGTGGTCAGAGAATCAATAAGCAGATGAGAAGATTTTGCATGCGGAAAAATACCACTGAATGCAAAGAGACCGTTTAGACAGCTTCGCGGCGATGGGGGCTTTCATTCAAACTGGAATCCGTTTGAAACGGTGGATTTATCTCGTGATCGTGCAGCTGAGATGACAAGGCGATGGAGAGCAGCTGAATTGAGAGAAGAAGAGATGAAATGACGGCCCTACAGCTCAATATTTTCATAGGCAATTAGAGTCCACTGCTCTGAGGGCAGTTATCAATATTGAGGCATTACATCACAATCGCTCTGCTGGAGCAAGTGAGGACTCCACTGCAGGGATCCACCACAACGCTGGCATACATCAAGCTTTAAATCCCATTACACAGATATTGGCTACATTCAAATTGGCAACGTGATAAATATCTGACATCTCGGTTTATTGCCAAGGCAAAGAAATGGGAATCATTTTCTCCTCAGAGTCCGATACTCTCCAACCTGAATAGATGCTGTTTTCACTCAGAAAGAAGGAAACTCTCACTGGAAGGCAAGAAACGAGAATAAGCACCTGAAATGTAGCAATGTAGCCAAAAGTGTGTTTAGAAATGTGAAATATAAGTGGCCATGATAAAGAATAAATAATCAATTTAATCCAACAAGAATGTTTTGGTAAAGTTCTTATTAAAACACAGAGTTATGCAAATATTAAGGGAACATTCAATTTGATAATTTTACTTTTACTTTTACTTTTACTTTTGAATTTTCTCTAAACATTATGTAGCAGTGACATTTAAAAAAGGTTAAAAGAATGCTTAAAGAAAATGTTCCATGAATGATTTTGTGTATGTTTTTAGAACATAACTTTGAACGAATGTTTCGACCTTGCCAGAACAAATGTTCTAATAACATTTCCTGTTAGCTGAAAAATGCTCCAGTTTAAGACAAAATTCTGCTTTTCTTGGTTGCATTTAGTAGTCAGTACTATAGATGTATAAATTTTAAAAGGTTAGTAACATTACATTTTTTCCATTGAGGAATAATGTTCAAAATGCTCTCATTTGGTGGCACTACTAGCATTAGCATGTTAGCTAACCTTCAAAGTGCTCCAAACTGGCTTTTTACACACTATATATACAGTAAATAAATATTCACGCACAATGTAGGGTGATGGTAGAGTATTCAACTCACATTTATACAGTTCTGTCTTCTCCACAGAAGACAGTAGTCTCTACGTGATGTTTGCCATTTTAATTTTTGTTATGCTTGCATCACAGCCTACTAATCCCCTCTACAATGGAAAGTTATGGCTATTAAGTACAAAAAGTCTCAAACTTAACACATTTTTACAATTGCGTCATTTGGGTAATCCTAGCACACATTTGACTGCATTTTGTATCAACAGACTACAAAATATCATAGAACTGTGCATACTTTGGGCTCTATAAGACCCTTTAGAGGGGATGCAGGCGACACATACGTTTACCCTGAATGATTTATTTTCATCTCTGCTGGGGGAGAGCTGAGCTCTGCTGGACTTCAGCTGGAAAAACACAAACCACAGAGAGAGGCGCTCTTGAGTACACAACGGTCACATCATTGAATCACTATGGGGCTCGCTGCTAATGGGCTTCCCTGGGCGACAGATCCGGAGAGTGATGATGTAATTAAAGGATTCTGAACAAACCCTCTGAATTCTCAAGAAGTGCTTCATTACAAATAATCTTGATACTTGATTTGTTTACCCCAGATGCTTATTTGAATGACTGAATGCTAATAAAAAAAAGTCATTGTCATTACAATTCTAAAAATTCCAAGTTTGAGATACTTTGCACTCTAAATACTATTAAAAAATCCATTTGTGATGCTACTAATCACATTGAAAGAAAAGAAACATTTGTACATAAAAACAGACTCGTGGAGAGTCAAGCAGACGTAATATTCTCTCGTGTAAGACCAGACTATTCCACTTGTGGTATTAAGCAACTCTTGCCAACAAAAAAAAAACCTCTTGCCAAAGGACTTATTATTACCTCATAATATTAAAACAAATCTGTTCATCTAAGTACATGTCAGTGCCCAATTCCAGATTAATACTTAAATGTGTATACTTCAACCAGTCTCTAAAACAGTTGTCATTCGTGTGTGTATATGTCTGTAGGTCTCAAGCCACTTTCCTATTGTGATTTATAACTCTTCACAGCCTGAGTCTCTCTCGCTCTCTTTATCTACTTCTGGTCAACCGCCATGGTAAAAGCAGCTGCCATGGCTAAATCTTGCAACCATAAATCTGGACACTTCCTTCCACTGTCTTCCACTTCAAGGGGAAGCCTGTTGCAAACATCATTAACCCTTTTCCTTTCCATCCCCAAGCCAATGCCCTAGCCGCCACTTGAAAAACACCCTGCAGAAGAACTCAAATGAAGGGGAGGGCTGGAAAGACACTAGAAGAGTGAAGAAAAGAGAACAGAAGTTTTCTCGAACCCCTCCCATCGCTTCTTTCCATAGCAAAAAAACTTCAGATCCAAGAGCAGCAGGCCTCCTGATAATTTCCCATATTCTGTTTCCTTAATACCACAAATGATGTAATTCTTTAAGAATGTGAATTTACACAGCCCTTCATCACCTACACGGATACAAAAAGAAGTAAGCATTTCAAAATCTGTTTATTTTCCAAAAATTCTGTGCATGTTATTCTTTAAAGCCAACTGCTTTTTGTAGCATATTTTATCTATAACATGACATCATACTCCATAGTAAAAAACTATGTAGCACTAGCCAAAAATACATTGTATGGGTCAAAATTACATATATGTATATATATATATATATATACTTTTTTTTTATGCCTAAAATATTAAATATATTAAGTAAAGATCATGTTCCATGAAGATATTTTGTAAATGTCCTACTGCAAATATTAAAACATAATTTTTGATTACTATTATGCTTTGCTGAGAACTTCGTTTGGACAACTTTAAAGGTGATTGTCTCAGTATTATGAGTTTTATTGCACTCTCAGATACCAAATATTCGAATTGTTGTATCTCGGCCAAATATTGTCCTATCCTAACAAACCATACATCAATTGCTTATTTATCTAGCTCTCAAATGATTTATAAACCTCAATTTCCAAAAATGTTAAAATGACTTAAGACTGGTTTTGTTGTTAGGGTCACATTTGTAGGGTGAAACCTGACCCAAAATGGATATGGTATTAAATATGATCTCCTATCCCAGTTTGAAGAGCAAAGAGTAGTTATTCATAGTTTGATTTTCCTATAAATTCTAACTACTTTGGTGTTTTATTCATGAACGAATCAGTGTTTATGAATAAAATTGTTGAATAAATGATTCATTCAATGACCAAATTGAGACTCACTGTTGCCACCAACTGGTGCACTGATTTAACATAGCGAAAGAGACAATTAACGAAAAATCTAAACAAATCTTTTTCATGAACAGAATCAAAAGAGTCATTGGAATGAATCAATAAGTTTTGGGTGGGACTACCTTTTTGTTCAACTAATGCTAGGTGTTTGGAAACAGTATACTATTATACCGATTTATACTATGTTAAACACAATTTCAAAATAAATGTAAGTAGTGACTGAATCATAATCGCAGTTAACAATGTCACAAAACCTCCTTTGCAAAATCATCAAAAGAGCATCTCTAAAGCCATATCAAAATGGGTGATATTACACAGCAACTCCATAAGGCATTGGCCCGAAAGCGAATGTGTGTTTCTTTACAATGGCAGAGGGAAAACTTTTCAAAGGCTTTCCATGCACAGACGACTCCTGGCTGAGTGAAATAACTGTCCCAGAATGCCAATTTGCAGCTTGAGGAGCATATTTATATGGGGAGGAGGTAGGTGCCTGAGAGGTTCGGAATAAAGATGTGTTGTCATTGAAACGCCCCAATGCGTCTGTGAAATCTGAGATGAAAGAAAAGAGGGGCTGTCAATCACTCCCCAGTCCTGCCATGAACTTGAGCACAGCTCCTCAGAAAACCCAGCCTTCAACCTCTCGGTTTAAGAGCATATGTGTTTTTTTTCCGGATATTCTTGATCTCATTTGGGCCATTTAGGAATTCATGCAGCCGGAAAGGGTTTTCTGAGGTAATTTCAATATCTCGGTGGAGAATAAAGCCAACGGATAGCAAATAGTAAATCGTCAAAAGGAATAAATAGATATTGCATAAATCTGTGATGCTTTATGATACTGAAATGTCTCCATGTATAATGAGAGAAGCATATCACCTAAAATATGCCCATCTGAGCTCATATACTGCGGCTGCCAGTTAAAACATATGATAAATTGTACTACATAAATATTCTCCCTCAAGACATGCACTGACAGATGCTTTTTAGCTTCTACTCAGTGGGTTTGGATCCTGAAGCACATAAAGCCAGCCGAATAGCTGAAAATCTGCATATTTAAGGCCTCGGCAGCAGTTTCACTGTCATCCCGTCTGAGAATTCAATCAGGTGACATTCAGCATTGCCTGTGAAGTTGTCTCTGTCACCTTGCGTTTGCTCAAACTAAAACAATGATGTCATGTTTTTTCCCACTGTTCGGGAAAAACTCGCCTGACTTCATCATTTCCCTTTCGGCACCCAGCGTTTCTCTCACCTAAAACTACATTCGGAGGTGCCTGCGGTCATTACGTCACACAAACAGATTTTAAATCAAAACATAACTGGTGGTGGCACCTGAAAATACTGTACGGTTTAATAGCGCAGACTGAGCCTGATGGGAGCACGACCCAGAAAAAAAGTAAGATAAACAAGCCCACAGAAAAATAAATGACAAGCAGGGAAAAAAAGACAAAATAAAGCTCCTCATTCAAATCATATTTAACATGGATCTTATGTCTCGACACGCTTGCTTAGCAGAGAGGAGCTGAGCTTCTAAAGCAAGTGACAGCGAGATGGCTTAATATGACTGATTCCCTCTGTTGTGTTAATGTGATTCGGCTCTGGCTTGCCAGCAAACACAAAGGGAAGAGTGAAAATGCTAAGGCGATGTAGAGTTCCCCTCGCACCGATCACAAGCCAGTTTGGCTGTTCATCGAGCTGCCAAAAAGATGACCACAGTTGAACAATGAGGAGCCCTGGCAAAAAATAGTTGTTAGGCTTTTTCACTCTAAAAACTATTTTTTCTATACATTGAAAGTCAGTGGGGTCCAAACAAAACAATAGCAAAAAAGAATAATGAGGTATTCTTCAAAATATCTTCTTATATGTTGTTCCACATAAGGAAAAGCCATACAGCTTTTGGGTAAACTATCCCTTTAACATTGTGTGTTTACTTGACTTCCCGTGTGTGTAATTTGTTTGCTGACAGGGGTGTTGTCTCAATGAGCAGTGCCAATCTGTGGACCCCATGTCAACAGATGCAGCTGACTGTGTGCATTTTAAAGAAGGTGAGTGTATCTCTGATGGTTAGATGGTGAAGAGTGATGAGTGGGATGGTTAAGAGTGACACAGCAACTCCACCTGCCACTGCAGAGCACTGCATCTGCTCAACATTAGCATCTCCCTGAGCTCCAACCGCCTTCACAAGATTTGAGGATGCTGAAACGCATGAATATAAATACAAACACATTCCTCCAGGAAATCTACTCCATATCACAACTTTCTTTGGATTAGAACAAAAAAACAATGTTAAATCAAACACATGGCAAAACAAAATGATAAATGACAGACAGCAAAACACAAAATACAAAACACACGAAATGTAAAAAAAAAACAAAAAAAAACTGCAGAAACACAAACCTCCCAGGAAAAACACAAAATGTTTGATAGATGCAAAACATGAAATGTTTTAAAAATGGTGAACAAAAATGTGCTAACACAAAATGCTTAACAGCTGGTGAAATGATAATCGCTGACAAAACACTAAATATTTAACAGACAGCAAACTGCAAAACATCAATATACTTTAAGAATAAAAAAACACAAACAGCCTGCCAAAAACGTTTTTAGATCAGAAGATGACAAAAACCGCTGATAAAAACACTAAATATTTAATAGACAACAAATGTCTGAAACAAAAATGTTTTAAAAACTGCAAAAAAGGAATGAAAACAAATAGCCAGCAAAAAACATAAACTGTTTAGATGTTTTGTTAATGGCACCCTGAAAATTGATGCTAAAAAAGAAACTGTTTTGAAAGATAGCTAATCGCTAAAAAACAATATGTCTCAGAAATGGCAAAACACAAACCGCCTGCAAAAACATGAAATGTTTTACAGACTGCAAACAAAAATAGGCATAAAAAATGCAAAGTTTGACTGATACGAAAAACAAATTCCAGACAAAACGCAAATCACAAGCAAAAACAACCCACTTGGTAGACATAAGACACAAAATGTTTCAAAAACAGCAAAACACAAACTGTCTGCAAAAACATTCAATGTTTGACAAACACGTATAAGTGAATCGTCATCAAAAACATAAACCATTTGTTAGATGGCAAAACAAATCATTAAAAACATGAAATGTTTAGACTGTAAAATAAACACAGATAGCAAAAACGACCTTAAAAGACTAACAGCGATCAAACTGTTCAACAAAAATGTTTCAGTGCAGCCAAATTCATTGTCTTTGAACTCATAACACAAAAAGGTTTTATTTATTATTTTTAAAAGAAGCCTGGTATAGTATGAGTCTCTTTGGAGAGGAAGAGCCATGACTTCAAAGAGAACTCATCCGTCAGCCTTCCTGGTTTCGACACATATACCTGCACTTATGGACAGTGGATGTCTTTTACATAACAGCACACAGCTAAAATTCAAAAGGCAAAAGACTTCAAAAAAGCTGTCAATGATTCTTTTCATCCTTGTCTTTCTCTGTCCCCCCAAACCCCTGCCTACTTAACAGATTTTGAATCGGTGGCATCGTTGGCTATCTGATTTTCCTTTGGAGGGGCCCCTGTATTCTCTCACTCACTCTCTTTTTCTGGGATCCTGCCATTTTGTCAGCCTTGTAGAGGGAGTCATTGGCAGGCTAACTTCTTAACGCAGCGGGTCAGGGGCAGGTCAGCCTGTAGAAACCCCCATGATGATCTTCTAGGGGCAGGAGAACCCCTTCAGTCCACCCCCTACACCCAAAGCCACTTCTTCGCTGCCATCCCTCCACAAAACGCTGGCCTTTCTGCCCTCTCGGCGCTGGAGGTCATGCCTCTGTTGGGGGAGACACTTGGCCCACTGCAGGGGGTCAGCTATCCTTTACAAGGAGTCTTGTCATAGCCTTGGTGACTAATAGGCCGACCTAACTGACAAGAACTGATGGGTGCCCCTGAGGCCGGACTACACAGCCAATCTAATAAGACCTCTGACTCGCTCTCTGGCTTTCAGGAGAGCGAGCTGCCTCCGTCGAGGCTTCAGGTGAAACAATTCTGATTTGAGATGTAAGAAAAATCACTAGGGTATTAGCATAAACACTTGCTGATAAAAAGAGGCAGGTCGTTTTAGCCAAGCACTCGCTCATCTTTTGAAATACCTCAACTCCCGCCATGCCCAGAGCAGATTCCCATTACTCACCGTGGCTGGATGTATGAACAAAAAGACACATGGTGAATGGGCAAAACTACCCCTGATAAAACATTAACAAGACTGGCGGTCCTGCTGAGGGGGGATTTTGTTCTCTCAAAGACACAGTGATCAGGATTGATCCAGCCATCAATTAATCTTTAAGACAAGCCTACAGGGATTTCAATAACTACTGAGCTCTGACACCAAAGAAATTCCCACACCACGCGGCTCAAAGAGGCAGCAGGGCCACTCGCTGTTCAGGCAGCAGATGATTTGCGGATGTGGGCATCTATTTACAGGAAAAGTCAGGGGAGAAATAAGGGGGAAAATGTTACATGTCTAACAGGAGAAGAAATGTACAGGCTGAAATATACGGAATTGAGAATCAAATACACTGAAACTCATTAAAAGGAAGCTAACCTCCCATCTAAACTTGTTAAAACTTGTGCACAGAGACCTAAATCTAAGATATTACAGGTGAGAAATGGGTATAATTTATCCTGAATAACTATGTTCCACCACTCACAAGAAAAAATTGGACTCCAGTCATCAAACAAATAGGATTTGCCCTGCAGCAATGGAAATCAAAGCTGCAGAACCAGGCTAATAGATACATAATGATCAAATGCAGAATGTAGGAGTATTATTTTCAGGAACAGTTTAGGTGAACACTGAAGGTGTTTTGAAACTGATGGATTTTACGATTAATGTTCAAACTGGTCAGTATACCAGTCTAAGTTGCTTCAAAATATAATCTTTTTGTACCATTTTCTACAGACATGAACATGTACTTGTAAAGCATAATTATTAAATTTACAGACTAACCCTAACCTAAATCATAAAACTCTCTGAAATACTACTATTACTACTAATAATAATAGACAGATAATGCACAACATTAACGCAAAATAGAAGTTTTGTTATTTCACAATTTAAGTTTTATGGGTTGAAATAATGATTAGGCTCCAAAAGTATGGAGAAACCATAAATAAAAGATTCTGTGCATTCCCATCAGACTCTAGCCTAAAAAAATACACAAAATGTCACTTTTTGCAAAAATGACAATTTTCCTCTTTGGTTTCTCTTAATCATTAACACAGTTTCAAACTATGGCCTTCTAAACTTGTCATTCCGAAAACAAAAAATGCAGCTCTACCACTTCTTTGTTTAATGTTTAATATTATAAAGAATCTTTGTAACATGATTCTTTGTTCATTCGCCCTCAAAGCAAATAAATAAATAGGACAAAATGGAAACGTGATACATGCAGAGGCTTAGCCATTACACAAAGGGACGATAATGTATGCTGTGGGATTTTAGGACAAAAGTAATCACATTTACCACAGTTCGGCAGAACAGCAGACCAGAGGAATTTCTATCCAGTGTCCCGCTCGCTTTGTTCAGGACTCAATTGAACGTGGGGCTGTTTGAAGGGCAAACCATATAGAGCTGTTCCATTTACATTCACTCTCACTGTCACTTGGGTTTTTTGTTTTCAATCGGTCTATTGTTTCTGGCCGAGTTGCGCGCAGCACAAATTATCAAGCATGGAGGAGAAATAATTCCATGTGATTTTTGGAGTAGAGGAGATGTTTTTTTCTGTTTAAGTTATACAGTATATCCTCAGGGATCAGTTGCCACAGTGCAAAATCACACGTACACACAGAATATTCCATCCTGGTGTTACAAAGTCCACAAAAAGTCTGGATCATGTGAATGAGTTCTGCATGTACAGTGGGCTCATCACAGTGGGAGAAACAGATCAGCCTCACTCTGACGGCTTACATCACTTAAGTGTGTGAAAAATTACACTAAAAAACACAAGACACACATAGGTATGGTGAAGAAAATGTACAGCATAATACTGGGCATTTACACTGGCATCCAAGTAATTTATGAAACATTTTTTAAAATCAGGCATATTCAAAAATGAAAACTCAGTTTCAGTTATTACAACCACTATACTGTATGTGTGGGTTTGAGGGGTGGGATTGTTCCATGGGGGGCTGTTGAGCTCCTAAACTGACAATAATCAACAAAAAAGTACAACAAATGAAGTCTGTACAACTCATATGCTTTATACAAAGTCTTCTGCAGCAAAAAGGGTACAATTTTAATAGTTACTTGCTGATTCTGTCACTCTCAAATCTGTCAGTAGCAAACTTGTGCAATATATTAAAACACAATATTATAATGTATAAATAAATGAAGGTCCATGTTATTTTTAACTTTCCATTAATCATGAAAAAAGCAGAACAAAGGTTTTCAACATTTTTAGCAAATTAGAATGATTTCTGAAGGTCCATGTAACACTGAAGACTGGAGTAATGGCTGCTGAAAATTCAGGATTTGCTATCACAAGAATAAATTACATTTAAAAATATATTTAAATAGAAAGGAAATTGTAGCAATATTCACAATATTACTTTTTTAATTGTTTTTTTAAACAATAAATAAGGAACCAACCTCAACATTTTAAATGCTATTGTAATCATTACATTATTTTTGGTGTAGAATGTCCTATTTCTGTCTATTTCTGAATATATAAAACTCCCCCACAGCCACTGACAGGAAAATGCTGGTAAAAACATTTTGTGGAGCTATAACCGGTTAAGTGCTGCTCTGTTGATTTTCTAACTCTGCATTTACTGAATTACATCACATCAGTTGGTTTTCAGACCTGGCAATATCAGAAGCAATAGATCATTCATAGTTTCCTTCTTCCATCCATCCCGCAGCCTGAAAAAGAGTCAGTATCGTCAGTTTTAGTACTGCAGAGTGCTCCTTAATGACCGTGTCCATTTACCATCCTCCACTGTGAATTACACAAGCACAACTTGTTGTGGAAGAGGAGGTGTTGGGCGGCCATAATTCACCAGACTCTGGCCCCTCCAACCTTGCTCAGCAGGAAGAATGACAGCAACTTGGTTTGTCAGTGGTTCTGTGCATAATTACCGCCAAGATTAATGGTTTACTCACGTCTACGCCGTAATGCCCAGATCAATTTTTCTCAGTGATGAACGGCGCTTGCGATGGCACCCCGTCATCACCGGTATGCCTAAGGACAGGGGCTGTAAATCTTTCGCTCAAAGTCACCCTCCGATTTAACAATGCGTGAGACCAATGCTCGATACAGGCTAGTCCTGGCACTCCCAGAAAGCCCCCAGGGCACGTCTACCAGCCCTGCAATTAGGAAGAACCTATTTCTTTTATCACTAAGGGATTAGAGGCATCTGCAAATTGCAGAGCTTGTCAAATATTATTAAAAGCACAACACAAGAGACAGCTGTCCAAATGGCTCTCCTCTTCCTTTAATGTTTCACTTTTCAGTAGAAACTGAGTAAAGAACTAAATGATCGATAACTATTCCCAAAGCTCCTTTCCTATAACCGTGTTCATTTTTCTTCACTATCACTCCTAACCACTAAGCTCTACCTCAACTGTGTCGTTCCAAACCCATATGATCAAGCTTGGTCTTATATGATCAAGTCATAAAATAGATTTGTTTGACTAAAACACCACAATATACGGTGTTAACTTGTGCTAATCTTCTAATCAATTGTTAACCACATAGAGACCCAATCACTGAGAAAGTGAAAAAACTGTAACTACCAAGATGGTTCACTCATATTATTATGAATGGGAGAAAATGCAATGCACACAATAGGATAGAATATGCCCTGCCTTCTAAATATCACAAATAGAGCATCCTAAAACACTTGGGAGTGCACATGCACATGGGCTGGACCAACTTGAAATATATGCTTTTATAAAGCTATTTAAGCATAAGAAACAACATTGGTAAGTTTGGCCTCTTTGTCGCCATCTCTGTTTGAAACCTGCAAATGCAGTTATTTGTGGAATTTACACGGGTTGTAAATTTTCACTGCTCCTCACTGTGGATGAATCTAGTGTTTTGAAGTGCATGTGTGGGCTGTCAGTCAACGCTCCAGTGTGGATATTCACTGTACAGTGTAAATAGAAGTGTAAAAACAGAAGTCTCATTGTAACATGGCTGCCAGTTTTGTTCTAACCAACTAAAACAATAAATTGCGCTATTAATGGTAATTAAATCTGACAATCGTTAGTTCAAATCATGTCAAACCATGCAAATCATAATTGTTATAGTTTATTCTCAAATTGTTCGTCAACAACATCAACATTGTGTGACTATGTGTATTTAGTGTTTATTAGTGTTACCTGTAGATTTTAATTTCTGTACGGCCTAATCTCAAATTGTCATACCATTTGAATATCATTGAAAGAAATTGTTCTTTCAGCCTCAAAAAGCTATTTAATGTTACTTAGAACTCATTCTAAAATGACAAGATGAATTATTGTGGCTGCTGTAAGAAAAGATTCGCCACCTGCAGCATCCATACACCTGATAAAGCCAAATAGCCAGGACTTCTTCTTTATATGCAGTATAGAGACGTGATGTAATGATGCAAAGACGATTGGCAGCAATCTCGAAAACAGACCTGAACTACTTTTATAATTCCCTCCTTCAGTCAATCTACTTTTTCTATGAAAAACCATTTCTATGAAAAACATGCCTCTTATTTTTACTTTGCTGGCATCCTGAGATTATGACTGGAGATCACGTTCGAAGGGCGTAGAAGCATGGGAAGGGGATCTGTTGTTGTTATTATGTTGTCGGTACAATGCTTTTTCCTGTGGATGTTCTGTAGATCCAAAGGTACAGAAAATCACCCTCCCTTCCCTAACGTCCTATTCCTTCTTCCCTCCCAATTCATCTCCTCCAATCTCAATCCGCTTCACTTCTTAAGAAATCACCCTTGCACTGTCCCACAGGACTGAGATAAAATCCTCGCTGGGCCCTCGGCAATGAAAGCAAGCGTAACGCTTCTCTTTTTCTCAGCTTCAGGCTCCGGGAGGAAGCCTTGCTCGCCCACCGCCCCCCCAATTCATGCCTGATGGGAGGTACACAACGTGTGAAGAGCTGGCAACCGCGTATGTGTGTGTGCTATACACCACTATACCACTCATGCCCTTTAATTTCTCTGAAATGGAGGGAAAAAAAGCTGCGCTGGCATATTGGGATGGGAGTGGGCTATTAGTAGCACGCCCGATCACTATTTGTTTATTCACACGTATGCAAATGTTGAAAAATGCTGTAAAAATGATAAAATGAGGGGCTGGCTTAGATTACTCAGAGCGGTAGGCGTGGCAGCACATGTCTGAATGAAAACCGTAGCCAGGTCGATCCGCGGCCCCGCGGCTGCTGCGGGACGGATGGGAGCTGTTTGTTTAACCTTATCTGTGGTTGTAATTTTAGCCCTGTCTGCTGTATGGATTTCCAGGGCGGAAACCACTTTTATTGGCTTCTTGTGGGGAGCTACCTTAATAAAATAACATCTAATTATATCTACCAGAGCTGATCCCCAAACATGAAACACAAAGCGACCATTGTTCAAGGGTTCGAGCCAAGACGGAGACCCTGAAACAGTAGCTTATGGTGTTGAAGTTTTTGTTTTGGATTAAACATTATATCTGCTTTGAAGAGCAGGAGATCCTGGAGTCATTATCCAGGATCATCTACAGTACTACACAGAAATGAATGTAGACACATCAAAAAAAATCCCTTCCAAGTCCAAGACGAGAAAGACCATGAACAATTTTGTGCACATTTTCTATGCATCTTTTATTAGTTAATGAAACATTGTATGCAGAACTGGGTAATAACTAATTACATGTAATCTGGATTATGCCATCAGATTCCCAAAAATTAAGTACGTGTAATTAATTTAAATGACATTTTAAAATATTTATAATCAGACTAGTTACTTTTTTTTTTTTTGATAATTACATTACTACATATTGTGATTAAATGATTACAGATTTTGTCTTTCACACACCCTAAAATGCACAAATTCACATTACTTCTTATTTACATGTAATGAAAGCATTCCCAAACTATATTTCTGTTATCTGAACATCTTTCACTTTATATATTATATAGTATAATATACTTGAAGTACCTTAAAATAGTTATTTTTATAATTAAATATTATATTTGCATGTTCACAGTTCTCTGACGTTGGTTAATGGTAACATGACATTTTTCATTTTGATTGATGATATTTTAAAATGTAAAAATATTTTAAAACTTATTTTAGTTTCACTTTTGTATTATTTAATGAATTACCAGCTTTAACTCACAACCCCCCTGCAACTCTTTTAAACAAGTTAAGTCAAAAGTAATCTAAAACTAATCAAAAGCTTTTCTGATTTTATTACCTAAAATTACTAATGTAATGGATTACAATTTTTGTCATGTAATTTGGCATCAGTAACAGATGTCGTCTACCCAGCTCTGTACATACTGTATATGACTGTAATATTAACAGTAACAAGCAAATTAGGCCTGAACACATTTTAAATAACACTGGCAATCTATAATGTTTAAAAAGCATAGCACATATGGTATGCATCTAAAATCTATTAATGCCTGAAGATATGTATGTTTCCTCTATTAAACATGGATATACAATCAATAAACAAATAAAAATCAAAATAGTGAGGTAACATACTACTCCATCATGTACACTAGTTATATGTTGTCAAACCCAAAAATGATATATATAATTTTTTATATATATTATAAATTATTAATAATATCAATTCACTTCAATTCATAGTAGCCAAAAAGGTTTCTTATGAGAGACGTTAATATGATGTGTGTGAGAAACTATTTATTCATTATTTACTTATTATTTACATAATTTTTCTTGTCAATTAACTTAGATCACTGTCTAGATCAGACCTGGATTGTCGACAAAGTCTGGTTCTGTTCACCCTATATACTGTATATATAGTTAATAAAAACTTGCAACTACATGCGTTTTCCAGGAGCATTGTCACTCCTTTACATAACTGAATTCTGTGTGAACAGGATGAAGCACTCAGAAGAGAAGTGACAACTGTATTTAGCAGCCGAGTACATGTGAACGTGTCTAGTCTGTCATGATCTGCACTAAGAGCTCCTTGTCTCTGAGCATTACTGTGCTCATATGATCATTTGCTTGATCGTGGTACCGTGCCAGTTTTGAATAGCCTGAGAGTTCAAGCTGACAAACAGAGAGAGCGACGTGAGAAGCCTTGTGTAGTTTTTTCCCCATCTCTTCTGACTCCTCCAGGCTGATCATATCAAGAGTGAAGACCTCCCTCTGATCACATCTGACAATCACTGGACAGCAGCCAGAGCTGCACTGGAAAGGCTCTCCATTATAACCTCTTGAGCAACACAACAGTGTTGTGATTGTGTTTTCATTGTTTTGCTTCAAACACCAGCCCTCTAGGGAAATATTCAAAAGTGCTGTTTTTTGCACGCACTGTTTATGAAATATAAATTACGCTTATTTTTTTTACCTCCCCAAAAAGCCAAAGCAGAAGAAAAAAGGAGTAGCGGTTCAACAGAACGAACAATATTTATTGAAAAATAGATTTTTTCTTTTTTTCTTCTGACACACAGGGAGAGAAAATGAGGGTTTAGAAATGCCGCTGGGTTAGAGGAGACAGAAAAACCACATGGTGACAATTCACTTATTTTGTATAGAGAATTTCCAGTCGGTCTATATTTAGCTCTTAAGCACTCTATAATCACTAAGGAGGTTTTCAACCACATAAAGGAGGGTAAGTTCCTGAAAGAAACCAGCAGTGCTAAGTCTTCCTGCATTACTTCTGTTTAACCTTTGACCCCTGCACTCACCTCATTCTCTTACGCATCTACCACGTACAAAAACAACACCGTACGGCCTTTTACAGCAAGGATAAGTAGCTTTTCACAGCCTCATTCATAAAAGCAGGAGCCTTTCCTCCTTCACCTTTCCTCCGGATATTCCTGCAGTTCAGAAAATACACAACCACACCTTATGAAAAAGCCTTGAATGGGGTCAACAGTGGACTATGCCACATGAAGCGCTTCAAAAACATTCAAGCAAAATGACAGACGTGCCTGACCAGGACTATATATTCCACATTAAAGTCCTTTGTCTCACAAAGGACATCACAACCATGACCCCTGCCAGTGTTTGGGCTGACTAAAAGTAGAAGTGTGACAGTAGCTTAGCTATTTTAAAATAGTGTAGCTTTTCCAGTCAACAGAACAATATTAATGTATATGCAAAAACAAGTTACTGACAACAGAAGGAAAGTACATTGAAGCTACTTATGAATTTAAGGAAGCAATACAATTTTAAATATACAGCAGGCAGTATTATACATTCCAGCTTCAATGTTTACTCAACTTGTTTAAATTAAATTAAATTAAATTAAATTAAATTGTAAATGCACTAAGGTTATTGTCGAGAAATATTTTTAAATAATTACTTTAGTTCAAATTCAACATCAATATTAGGTGTGATAAATGATATATACAGTGGGTACGGAAAGTATTCAGACCCCCTTAAATTTTTCACTCTTTGTTATATTGCAGCCATTTGCTAA